>OZ002735.1:31615706-31823206 GCA_963924305.1 Polygonum maritimum | reverse complement strand
GAACGTTCTGAATTTCTATTTTTATCTAATATAATATTTGTCCACTTTTTCTTTCTTTTTTTAATATACACTCCCTCCATCCCATATTGTTTATCCCTTTTCCTTCACAATTTATAAAGGTAAGGAACAAACAATATGGGACGGAGTGCTTCCTTCATTCACGAGTACACTTCCGACCCTTTTGCTTTTTAGTTATCCTCCCACTTGCTTTACCTTTAGTGAGAATGAATGATGTTTTAAAAAGGAATTGGAAACCTGTAGTAAGAATGATGTTTTAAAAAGGAATAGGGAAAACAAGAACAGATTTCTGAAAAAAAGCTCTCTGAAAAAAAGCTCTCTGAAAATTTTCTCTCTTTTTTCGTTTTCGTTCCGGCTGAATGTCGGAGCCCCCTCAATCGGTGGGGGTTGCTGGGCAACCACTACCACAACCATCTATTCCGCCGGGTGGCCATCCCCCGCCTCCCATTCCCCCTGGGCCGGCCGCGGTGAATGTTGAACCGCCTCAGCCTAGAACCTGGAAGGACTTGGTGGTGAATGAAGTTGGTAACCAGAGGCCTCGGCTGGCGGCGGAATTCCTCGACAGTAGGATGAGTGTAAGTTATCCGGGAGGCGAAAATAGTGATCCGGTGATTAAGGTTATTCCTGAGGTTGTCAAGGTCCTCGCCGGCGTGTGGAAATCATCGCTCATCGTCAGGACTCATGGAAGCTTTGTCCCGTTTCATGTTATGGATAAGAAGTTGCGCGAAACTTGGAGGCCGGCGGGAAAGATGATGTTGGCTGACCTCCCTAATGGGTACTACGTTGTGAGATTTGAATTGCAACAGGATTATATGACGGCTCTTACAGGGGGTCCCTGGACTATATTTGGTAATTACCTTATTATCAAGTCTTGGACCCCTGATTTCGACCCCGAAACCGACGTCATCAACACCACGCCGGCATGGGTGAGGATTGCCAAGCTTCCTCTTATTTGGTATGAAAGAAGAATTCCTTATGAGAACAGGGGCGAACTTTGGAACACCAATCAAGGTGGACATGAGAACGCTGTTCTCTGATCGCTGCAGATTTGCTAGGGTTTGTGTCGAGCTCGACTTGACGAAACCGCTCAAGGGTACGGTGACCATCAATGATAAGAGATACAGACTTGAGTACGAAGGATTACACATGATTTGCTTCCACTGTGGTAGGTATGGACATTTGCTGAATTCATGCCCGTCTAAGCCACAACACCCTGCCGCTGCGACTAACGGGGAGACGCAGAAAGAGGTCAGGGATGCCACTCCTAACCCAATCTCGCAGGACTCTGCGCAATCCAGCCAAGACAAGGGGGATGCCCTGTATGGTCCTTGGATGGAGGTTCAAAGAAGAAAACGTCCGAACAAAAGCAAGGCAAAAACAGGGGAAGCTAGTTCTAGCAATGATAAGTCGAGTGGAAGAACCTCCGGGAACTCCAGCGGCGGCGGGGCTGGTGGCGCCGAGAACAAGACCCAAAGTCCGGTACCAACCTCAGGAGGGAAGAATAAAGCAATTAATGAGGGGAACGTAGACTCGGGAAGAAGCACAGGTAATGGGAAAGGCAAAGAAGTTATGGCCAACGGGAAACCCTCGGGATCGCGCCCCCAGACTAACAAATCGGCTGGAACATCACCAACGCCAGTTGTGTTTGTTTCGGAGTCCAAGAGAGATAGCAAAAAGACGTCCAAAAAGTCGGCTAATAAAAAAAATAATAACAATAACAAAAAAGAAAATGCCCTGATAAAGGCTAAAATGAGCAACGGCCCATTAAAGCGGCCCAGGGGCGTGGAGGCCCCAATCACTTTCAACCCATATTCTGTGCTCAACAACCAGGATGGGGATGAAGCCATGCCCAGCCCATCGTTTGAGGCCACAGAGGTGGAACAAGCGCAGAAGGGGATTGTAGGAGGTGAGGAAACTAACCTCCAAATTGCCAATGACACAATTGCCGATCTTCGAAGCCAAATCATGGCGGCCGACCAGGCGATGGTTGTTGTGGAGAACCAAGAAGTGGAGGACAAGATGGTTGAGGACATTGGTGCGATTACTGACGCCCCATCGTCCATCGGTAACCCTTTCTCTCTCCCTTTTAATCAAGTGATTATGAATTGTTTAATCTGGAATTGTAGAGGTGCAGGTAATCCTGGCTTTCGAAGATCATTGAGATACATGCTTAAGCAGAATAATACGGATGTGTTGGTGATCATAGAACCCAAAATCTCCGGTGAAAGAGCAGACCAAGTCTGTGATAGACTTGATTTTAGTGATCAACAAAGGATCGAAGCTATCGGTTTTGCCGGGGGTCTTTGGGTCCTTTGGAACAGGGTGCGGACTGATCTTACGATTGTGAAAGTTTATGATCGGATCATCCACACTAGAGTTAACGTGAATGGTAAGGTGTTCGATCTGGTTTTACTCTACGCGAATCCTAACGAAACAGATCGGGAAAATTTTTGGTTTGATTTGCAGGAATGCTCGAGCAATTGCAGAGGTGCGGCTTTAGTTGGTGGCGATTTCAATTGCGTGTTACACAGTTGGGAGAGTCAGGGTACTAGTGAGCCGCTTTCGCCTGACACGGATGAGTTCCAGAATTGGGTGGACAAGGAAGGTCTTATTGATATGGGGTTTACTGGAAGTCAGTTCACTTGGTCCACAGGCAAGACTGTCGAAACGCATAAGGCTAGAAGATTGGATAGGGTCTTCATGAATTTGGAGGCGAGATTACTGTGGCCGAATGCGTGCGTTAGCCATCTCCCCAAGTATGGCTCTGATCACACGCCTCTTAACCTGCAGTTAGAGCCCCGTGGCAGTTGCAATAAAAGCCGTCGTCCGTTCAAGTTCGAGGCTGCTTGGATGTCTCATGGTTCGTTCAATCAACTGATTGATAAAGAATGGAGAAGAGATTGTATGGCTCATGAGGCTCTGAAGGCTCTCAAAGATGTGCTTGTGAAGTGGAACTTGGATGTGTTTGGTAATATCCACATCAGGAAAAAGACCATCTTTAACAAGCTGACAGGGGTGCAACGGCTTTTGGCTAACCGAGTCGACCAGGGGCTTTTGGATTTGGAGAGGGAGATGCATTTGGATCTTAATCGAACCCTTGAAGAGGAAGAGATTCTTTGGTTTCAAAAGTCAAGAGAAAAGTGGCTGAGTGCAGGGGATCGGAACACGTCGTTCTTCCATTTATCAACCATTGTCAGAAGAAGGAGAAACAAAATTGACAGGCTGATTAGGGAGGATGGCGTTGAGCTGGTGGAGCCTAAAGATGTGGAGAACCATGCGTTGGAGTTTTGCAAGGCTCTTTATGGGAGGAATCCGGATGGCGTTACCCAGGACAACTTCGAGCTCAGTTGGGATCATCCGATTAGTAGTGAGATGTTTAGGTCTCTGATCAAGGACATCTCCAGGAATGAGATTTGGATAGCGATCAAGCAAATGGGTAGTCTCAAAGCTCCTGGGTTTGATGGATTCCAAGCTGTTTTCTTCCAAAAATGTTGGCCTGTTGTGGGGGACTCGATCTGTAAGTTGGTGGAGGAGTACTTCAGGACTGGCAAGCTGGCACAAGGGTGTAATGATACCCTTCTTGTACTCTTGGGTAAAGTGGCGAAACCGGAAAGAATTAATCAATTCCGACCGATTAGCTTATGCAATGTCGTTTACAAGGCCATCACGAAGGTTCTCGTCAACCGTCTTAGACCGCTCTTGAATGACCTGATTAGCCCTATGCAAGGAAGTTTCGTCCCAGGTAGGTTAATCTCGGATAATATCGTGCTTGTCCAGAAGGTGGTCCACTCTATGCGTCGCAAGCACGGAAAAAAAGGCTGGATGATCTTGAAAATTGACCTTGAAAAGGCTTATGACAAGCTTGAATGGAGTTTCGTTAAGGACTCTATGAGGGTGGCTGGCTTCCTGCCGAGATGGATTGATTGGATGGAGGAATGTATCAGCTCGACTACCATGCGTCTGTTGTGGAATGGGGAGTTGACGGATGCTTTCAAGCCCTCTAGAGGAATCCGTCAGGGGGATCCGATTTCGTCATACATCTTTGTGATTTGTATGGAGCGTCTGAGCCACTTGATTCATGAGGCGGTGGAGGATGGCTCTTGGAAACCCATCCGCATCTCGAGGAGAGGGCCGGAAATCTCGCATGCTCTCTTTGCCGACGATGTGATTCTCACCACGGAAGCCTCGGTGGGGCAAATGAAAGTCATCATGGGAGTTTTGGACAGATTTTGTAAAGCTTCGGGTCAGAAAATCAATGCCTCGAAATCCAAGCTTTATGTCTCTGAGAATGTGGAGCCGGGTTTGATTGATCGGTTGCGCGCGTGCTGTGGCTTTGAGGTTACGACGAATTTGGGAAGCTACCTTGGCATGCCGGTTCTCCACAAGAAGGTCTGTAAGGATGACTTTGGCCCCATAATGGACAAGCTGAAGTCCAAGCTTGCGAGTTGGAAGGGTCGGTTTCTGAGTTTTGCAGGAAGAGTTACGTTGGCAAAGTTGGTTCTTAGCTCCATGCCCGTCTATGCTATGGGAACGTCTGTTATGCCCAAGGAGGTCTGTGATGACATGGATCAATTTATCCGAAACTTCATCTGGAACCATGATGGGAATAGGAGAAAAATGCACCTTGTCAATTGGAATGTTATCTGTAAACCCAAGAATGAGGGGGGCCTGGGGCTGAGGTCGTTGAGAGACCTCAATCTTGCGTCCATTGGAAAATTGGGGTGGAGATTCCTTAACGACGAATCAGGGCTCTGGAGTGAAGTTCTTAGTGCCAAGTATATTCGTCCTAATGGGGTTGTGGTGAGGGCCTCGTCGTCTACTTGGAATGGGATTCAGAGAGGCATCACTGAGGTGGTTGTCGGAGGATGTAAGTGGACGGTGGGCAATGGGCGTAAGCTCCGTTTTTGGTGTGACACTTGGGTTGATGAGCAGAGGCTGTTGGATGTGGCAGTTAGTCAGATTAGCACGGAGTGGTTGGACCACAAGGTCAGCTTCTACTGGAATGAAGATAGGGGCTGGAATTGGGATGCTTTTGCGAGTTTTCTGCCTGCAGGAACTTTGATGCGGATTGCGGCGATGAGGATCAGTTCGGATGAGCTTTGCCCTGATGCGATATGCTGGAAATACTCGAATGATGGAAATTACACTATTAAATCGGCCTATGATGCTATTACTGGTGCTGGTTCTACTAGTGGTAATGATGGGATGATTTTTAATTGTGTGTGGAAGTTGCGTGTGCAGGAACGAATCCGGTCGTTTGTGTGGATGGTAGTGCGTGGCAGCATCCTTACTAACTGCGAGCGGCGCCGTCGTCACCTCACCAACTCGGATACGTGCCAGCTTTGCAATCAGGCTCCGGAGTCGCTTGTTCACCTCCTCCGGGACTGCCCGAAAGTTTCAGGTATGTGGCTCTCGCTAGGTATTCCTGTGGAGTTTCCTGAGTTCTTTTCGGCCCCCTTTGCAGGCTGGATTCGTGAGAACCTCGTTGGGAGAATGAGCAAGCTGGATGGGATCGAGTGGGCGGCGGTCTTTGCGACGGCGATTTGGTGGATTTGGAAATGGCGCAATGAAGCGGTCTTCCGAGATAGTTGTTGCGTTAGAGATCCCGCTGATTTTGTGAGGAAGAAAGCTAAGGAGTACATCGAGTCGTGGCTGGCTAGGGGATGTGCTGGGGCCGTTCATGGTCGCAGCAGTGAACTCATCAAGTGGCGCAAACCGGACGAGCATTGGTGCAAGGTGAATACCGATGGTGCCGTGGATAGACTCGGGAGATCCGCTGCTGCGGGGATTATAAGACTGCAGGACGGGAGTGAGAAGTGTGGTTTTGTGCTCAACATTGGTCAGTGCTCGATTTTGTCAGCGGAGCTTTGGGGCATTTTCCATGGCTTACGCTTAGCCTGGGATGAAGGCCTTCGCAATATCCAGTTGGAGTCCGACTCTCAAGAAGCGTTGAAACTCATTGATAAAAGAATCAATCCGAGTCACCCCCTATCTAGCCTGGTTCGTGATTGCCAAGGCTTACTTCAACGGGACTAGAATGTCCGGTTGACCCACGTCTTCAGGGAAGCGAATCAAGTCGCCGACTCCCTTGCTAAGCTAGCGTTTTCTTTTCCGCTTGGCTGCCATGTCCTCTCGTCCTTTCCTTCCTGCATTGTTTCGCTAATTGAGAATGACATTCGGGGATTGACTATGCCCCTCTCTTGTCTGTAGTCCTTTTCTTTCAATAAAATGTGAAGGGTGTCCCTTTTTCGACAAAAAAAAAGGGAAAACAAGAACACACCGACATAGGAGAAATAGGAATTAGAAAAAAGATAATGTAATTGGTTTCTGTAAAAATAAACACCAATCGCACAATATTAGATGAGTGTTTGAACCTCGTTAGTATGGAAAAATGGAAATTACTGACAAGGAAAACGCCGAAACGAAGAAATGAAAAAAGCACGAACATCTTTTTCTCTGGCCTTCCGTTCGGCTCTTGTTAATAAAACTGATTCCTACGGTCCTACACTCCTACCCACTTCAAGACTTAATTAGATCTGTTACTGTTTGGTTGTTCATTTCGTGTATTAGATGGTTCTTGATTATATGTCGTTGTTGTTGATCTTTAACATGGGTCTGGTACCAAATGTTAAATTAACCACCACTACAAAAACCAATTTCTTCAATAAACGCTCAAGGAATTCACACTAGATATGTTGCAAACTTCAATACTTCTTATTACTCATGTTTTTGTCTGGTACGGTGTACATCACCCAACAGATACAATTACAACAGATTATCTATACTACCTATAGTATAAAGCGGAGCCAATGTCTTTACAAAAAATTGCGTCATGTGTAATTTCGATAATAAAATAATCAGTCGAGCCCTCCTTTATACAGATTAGATAGTTAGAATCTCAAATAATCTTATCCCGTAAAAAATACTTAAAAATTACCGAAAATTATGAATTATCCCAAAAATTATAAATTCTCTCTTACCAAGAATTAATTAGTTGTAATCTTCTCATAAATATTATTAATAAATAAAACGTGATATTTATCGTAAAGTAATTTTTGAACAAATCCAACTTATTTATATTATGAGTTGATTTAATTTGGTAAAAAAAACACTAATCAAAATACGAAGATAAATATATATGATTCTATAATTTTTACGTGATCATTGGTATTACATATCTATATTAAATTGAGTTTATAATCACATTACCCGTACATGGTACGGGGGTTAAACTAGTTTACTAGTATAAGTTCCCGTGCCTTGAAGGCACGATTTGATTTAACTACATACTTACTTAAACTTGACATAAAGTTATTCAAAATAACACTTTCATATAAAATCTTGTATTATTTTATATAATTTGCTTCTCTAAGGATTTATTTTAATGATACATTATTTATGTTAATACATTTTTGTTTTAATCGAACAAAGGTTTGTACATGTCATGATAACTGTTATTTTTTAGCCTTCGCTTTAGTATATTGTTATGATAATGATGATGATTACTATGCACCATAAATCTCTAGAATTAATATTTAAATAATTATTATCAACATATAAAATATGCACTACTCCTAATATTATCATCTATGTACTACACCTAATATTATTCTATGCATAGATTTGGATAAGATTTTTTTTAAGAAAACAATTAAAATGGAAATCAATAGATCAGAATAAATATAATGTGGGTCTACAATGAAATTTCAACGAATTTAACAAATTGAATTGTTTTAATAAAGATGAGTAATGCAATCCAATGAGGAGGTGACACATGTTAGGCTAAATATTATATATAACCTCCGCTTTAGTATATAGTTATAATACTAACAACAGAATATTTATACTAACAACAAAGTGAAACAACCCTATGGATAAGATTTGTTATCCTTCTTTATAACAAAAATTGTATACCCTTTTTCAGAAATTATAACAAACATATTGATAGAATTTGTTCTCCTTCTTCTTTATAATGACATTTTTGTTTATGAAAATAGACAGCAAATCCCACTTGTTGGACGGATCAACTTTTATATTAAGGTTTTTGTAAAAAGATATTTTTTTGTTGAACGTAAAAAGAACTTATGAAAAATTAAAAGTGAATATAAATATTTATCTTTTCCTTATAAAATGAAGTTTATTGACCTAGATTTTTTGATATAATATATGGTAAATTGAATATGAGATTATAGAGGTGAATTTCAAAAGTTAGATAATTTTACCATGTTTTTAAAATAAGAATACAAAAAGACTTCTAAAAGTTCTATTTATGATTAATATCTATAAATAAATACATTCAATCATAAAAAATAACTAAACTAATAGTTTTAAAAAATGCATTTATTTGACTTGAAGGATAAAAATTCATGTGTTTTGGAATATTGGCTAACCGTGATTTATAATAATGAAGCTCATTTTTTAGCTCTTGCCCAAAAAGACATCAAGAGAAGTATAGCTTATTCTACAATGCTCTAGATATGGGGTCTTATCGAGCTGGCTTTATTCCGTTTAATCACGCATTCTTACTCAAAAGCACCTAGCTATCATCCTCTTGTTGGGAAACTCAATCGTTGTATGCTTAAATGTAATGTCATATGCTTGTATTCTACATGTGTAGCCTATTGAATTAAAGATATAGAACTCGTGGGCTAAACTTATCTTTTATTCATTCTTTATTTTGTAATTGATCACTTATAAGTATTTATATGAGAGCATCTAACTAACTACTAACTATTCCTAAGATGATGGTAGTGGTCATGTACATATAACCCACTAATTAATCTAAGCACTAGCCCACTAAACAACTTCCTAAGACTAAGCCAATCCACTAATCTTGCTAACAAACTTATAACAAGTTAACAACTAACATATTCTTAATTAATTAAATTTGAATTATATTCCAACACCACCCTTTAATTCAAATTTTCTAAACTTGCATCTTGCATTTGCCGTGAATTTGCAACACTTCTCTTCTAAACATATTCTTCCAATCTTCGTTTTTGTAGATGCTATTCTCATCTGAATCTTTAACTTCTTGTGGATAAACTCGTCGTCATCTTTTTCTTCTTTGTAGATGTATTCTCATCCCCATCTTTGAAAATCTTGGAACAAATCTCTCCATGATTGTCTACGTCAACGGAGCACTTCTCTTCATATTGATTTCTTGGTCCGAGCACTCCTCTCTCCGATTTCCTTCTGGTTTGAATCCCATGCATCTTTTGATAGAGCACTTGTCTCCATCATCGTCTTCTTTAGTGGAGCACGTCTCTCCATAGTTCCTTACGAGAAACTTCGATTTTTTTTGTTTGGAGCACCATCTCTCCTTCTTCATATGGAGCACCATCTCTCTTTCTTATGGAACACCATCTCTCCATCAAATCTTTTTTTTTTGTTTCTCTCTTGCTTCCCTTTAGAAAGCACACTCATAAATTTGTTTGAGCAATGAACAACCCACCCCGATCACCATCGGCTCTGATACAATGCTGAATTAAAGATTGAGAATTTGTGGGCTAAACTTATCTTTCATTCATTGCTCATTTTGGAACGGATCACTTACAAGTATTTATATAAGAGCATCTAACTAACTACTAGCTATTCCTAAAATGATGGTAGTGGTCATGTAAATATGACCCACTAATTAATCTAAGCATTAGCCCACTAAACAACTTCCTAAGACTAAGCACAATCCACTAATCTTGCTAACAAACTTATAACAAGTTAACAACTAACGAATTCTTAATTAATTAAATTTGAATTATATTCCAACATAGCCGTGATATATAATTTTCCGGAATGAAATGAAAAACTATGTTCTGCACATGATAGCTGTCCTGGTGCACTTTCCTTTGATACTAGACGTTCTAGCTCTTTCATACATGAAATTAATATTATTTTTTAAAAAACTTATACTTATATTGTCAACTACTGTAAAAGTGTACATATATATCATGCGTGTAAATTATATTCTTGCAAATCTGGGAATGCTTTGTTTTTAAACCTTTGTAATATTAACAAAGCTAGAAGCACATAGCCAATTGTTTTTAAAACATTAGAGATGTTAATCTTACCGGTTACCAATGCTACAAATGAAATCAGAAACACTAGATAGATATTACATTATTAGATAACACACTTATAAGGAGTTCAAGAATCAGGATACAACCCGATACGATCAGAAGACACCACAAACAAACAAACAAACAAACAAGGCAAACAGGCACAATCACACGATACGACCAGAACGGATATCGAAGAGAACCATGCAAGAACAACAACCCACCATACAAAGAAGAATAAAAACAAACACGCACAACAGCAAAACCAGCCCACAACAAGCTTCCAAGCTAACATTAAATTGAAGCTGTATTGGTTTCAGATGATGTAGAAACCTCTGCCTTACGTACAAAGTCTCTGTCAACGATCCCAGCGTGGAAGAGCAACACCCACAAGTGTGTAATGAACTCTCCACCGTCTGCGAGCATTCTTGCATGCGCCCATTCGTTGCTCGCATTTGGAGCTAGATACAAGATCATCTCTGCCCAGAAATCGGCCAGTACTTCCCACTTTTTGTTTGCATCGGTAATCCCTGTATCAAGTACCTTGCCTAGTACGGCACCTAGTTCCAGAACATTTCTCGGGTCTCTGTGGCCAGCCTCGGGTTCTCCAGAATCTTCAGCAATTTTCATGAGCCTCTCATATCTCTTCTTCGATGACTTGCAATCTTTAATTCGAGTATAGGCATCCTTAATTACCATTGTACAAATGTGATCAGTGTTAGCAGCGTAACCTGGTAACAAGTCCGGAGCGAAAGCAACCAAATACGCACAGTACTTAGACAGGCTTGTTGCAACACGGTAATCACGCGTAGTTTGAGGTGGCTCGGTATTGATTTCACAAAGAGAGGTAGCAACGTGCCAGATTAGGATTACTTGCGCATCAGTGTCGAAGCCTTTGCAAGCCCATTCGAGCAGAGGTAATTGACCATTACCCTCCAATGAGGCAACGCCGTTGCTCAGTTGAGGGCCACGGACGCACAAAGATTTAATGACAGCCTCCTTGATGTCGTCCGAAAGCTTGATACTGTCGCTTTCTTTTCTTCCCGGTAGTGCAAATCGAATTCCTGCAAGCGCACGCGTTGTCACTGACAATGTCTTCCAAAGGATGTTACTCCTAGAGGAAGAGGATTCAAGGAGTGAGTATTGACCAAGTTTCCTCTGCCAAGGCTTGAACCCTTTGCCACGGACCGGGCAAATGAGTTCAGCTGCCTTCTTGATGCAACAATCACATACGGTTTTCTCCTTCCACGACTCGCGCTTAAGGTGCATGCAGATCAGCATCATCTTGCACCACCTTGAATTCAAGAAACAAATGAATTGCAGAACCTCGGTTGCCATCAGTACTACAAACACAACTTCGTTGACTGTTTTATAGGGAAAAAACAAATCTTTACCCGAAGATTTTCGACAACAAAGGCCATGAACCGCCATATAATATATCACGCCAACTGAGGTGAACAGCCCATGAAACACCAACTGCTTCATCATTTGGCACCAAAATCCTTTCAAGTAGAAAACGAAGTACTTGCTGTAGAAGAAATCATACAAAAATGTGAGCTCTACCTCAATCGTTGTGAAAGGACTTGTTTGTTCTTGATTTAGCATCCCGTCTTTGACAAACTCCCATGCTTCCTTTTGATGTGATCTTTCGTAGGAAGGAACGCCGACAAACCTATGCAGGAGCAACCAAAACAAGGAAAAGGAAAGACTTGTGTTTTTAAGCGGACGGCTCGAGTCTCCCTTTCTACTCAAGATAGCTCCATCTTCGCAGCTTAAGATTTCGTCGACCGTGGTGAAGATCTTGGGCTCAAAGTGTGGGTTGACTACATATTTGCAGCCCGACAAGGGATCACCAGAGCCCGACGACGAGTGCGAAACATTTGTGAGGGACTTGGATACATTCAAAACGAGGGACGTCAGATTCGGATCGTTCCCAATAGCATATTGTGATGCGTTCACCCTTTCCATGATCTTATAAAAAGAATAAAACAAGCAACCGAGGTAGAGACCATAGATCAAACGAAATGGGGAGTGCTCCTCATGCATAAAAACTTGCAGAAGAATGTACAAGGCAAATGCAAAGCTGGTGAAGTTCTTGACCCAAATCAGAGTGACATTGGCTCGATCACCAAGATCGAGAGCATTGACCTTGTCAACGCTTCCGAAGATGAACACCAACGCCACCACCCAGAAGGGGGAGCCGGTAGAGTAACTGCGGATGAGGCCCAACACGTAAGGAATCAAGAGGTGGGTGGAGGTGTAGACCCCCAACGCATAAGTATAGAGAAAGAAGCTTTTTCGACGCCTCCTTAGAAATCCAATGGGGAGCAGTAGCACTAGAAAGAAGAAGATGACGAGCACATACAATTCCAGCCTTTCCCGGTTCTGTTCTGTTTTTGACTGTTCTGTATTTGACGCCATCGGTTGATCTTCGAATCAGCTGACTAATATGTGGTTTAATTGGTGGTGTAATTAGTTGAACCAATATATATCTAGCTAGCACAAGTGATGAAGAAGTTGTAGTAAAGGGGTACGTGGTGTATAACACAAGACACAAAGCACAAAACGAAGACAAAAGTTTCAAGTCAAGAATTTAACATGGGACCGTTCATTAAGTTCACATTACATTCCGGCCTTTATGAGTAATTACTGATTGGACAAGATATACTATGTGTATAGTGTACTCATCATTTTAGCTATGGACAAATAAAACAATCTTTTTTGCATCATCCTATAAGAGTGTTTTTTGGATTTGAAAATAGCAAGTATATTTCCCAGGATAAAAAAAAAAATATAAGAGACCGGTTTTTTGAAAGAGGAAAATCTTCGATGGACCGGAAAGGCCTAGTGTATGGTGAGGTCGTCAGAGCAGACATTTGAAACCGGCTCAAATGAGACCCAAAAGGAACAAAGGAGGGCAACACAAGTAAGAAAAATAAATACACACCAAGGCAGACTAAAGGGGAGTCGAGATTCAAGATGAGTGGAGCACTAAGAGACAATGCTCGATAATATGCCAACCTATCTTGGGATATGCGAAAGGATTGTCGACGTTCCCTCCACCAAGATAAATGTTCTTTAATTAGAAGTCACAAAACACAAAAACGACTTGGCCCCCAAATAACATTACACGAAAGCAAAACTCATGGAGATGAACTATCAAACTCGAGCAAATCTGCAAAAACATCTAGCAACAATAATAAAGTGAACCATAGGGTCAAACTCCAAAAAGGACTACAAGAAGGTATTGGTACAACCTAAAAATAAGACATAAGACTACTACAACAACATGACAATGGGCTCAAGGCCCACAAGATAAAACCATATATCCCCAAGTTAGCAGGAAGAAAGATACACACGTGTACTAGATAAATCCCATAAGTTTGGCCTCGTAAACATAAAAACCCCATAAGAAACTACTCCGTAAGTCCCATGGCAAGCCATGTCACCGGAAAAGCATATGTGGCCCGGTGGCCGCCGATGTACGAAACAACACGTCCAAGTTCCATTGAAGACGGTCCATGGCATCGCAAGCACTCAACTGAGATTGGACTTTGGACGTGTTGTTGGTGCCGATTTACAAATAAGAGCCCATATTTCTGATTTCATCTTTGACGTCTGAATAATATGGCTCTTAGATTTTGGACTTTTATCATATAAGAGACCATTTTTAACGAATCTACTATACCATTCCTATTTGTAATTTATGCACCAACAACTTGAAACTATTTTTGAGATGCATTTCATTTTTATATCCCAAACGATTAAAATAGTTTCTCCATAAAAATCGTAAACATCTCTCACTTGTATTTTCTAATAAAAATTAGTTTAATTGTTTTTAAAGTTAGAAACTTGTAGATTTAAAGTATCTCGTAGCAATGAGTCAAAGTTTTACCTTCGCTTTAAGACAATAGTGAATTGAATCTCCCAATATGCACAAATAAGCCCAACACATCTCATGAGATTTTACCCTAAAATCAATTGATAGTAACGGAATAACTCATATAAAGGTAGTAATAATATTATTAACGGAGCTAGCCCAGCCAGCGTCTTTCATTATTTTATTATTTTTTTCAAAATTAAAATAATATTATTAAAACTATTAAAGACGATGGCCCAGCCAACTTCTTTCATTATTTTATTATTATTATTTTAATATTTTTTAAATATTATTTTAATAATCATTAAAAATTCAAATTCTTCCTGTTAGATCGACTCGAATCCATACAATAACCTATCAAGATTCGACCCGACTTGACTTGTTTTAATGATTAATTATTATTAAATAATATTAAATATATTTTTAATTTTATTAAATAATGTCAAGAATCCACCCGACTTGACCAGTAGCCCGATTGAACCGAACCCACACTCAACTTGAACCCGAACCGGAATCCACCCGACCCGACCCGTTTAACACCTCTAATATATATATAGAAAAATGCTCTAGAGTACTAAGGTCATTATAGTGCACTAGGAGCCGGATTGTTAACCATCCGATTAACAATAATAGACGGTTGGATTTAAAGATAAATAATAGGGGTTGTATGGTATAGAGGTGAGATTTAGAGGATAACTAGTTATAACCCGGGCCCTGTCCGGGGCTTTTTTGAATAAAATTTAAAATGTGTTAGCTTACATATGATATAAGTATTATAAATTAAATATATAATCTATTTGAATCTGATAGTTTTGTGAAAACTATAATATTTAGAATTGGTTAATTGGTTGATTTTAGTTATGCGAACCTATGTAGAACAAACTCGAATTTGATGGTGTGAACCTAGTTACTGACCCTGTCTTTTAAATTAAAAAGCTAATATAATAACTACATTTGATCTATTAATACAACACAAAACTTCTAATTTATGTCATATTTCTAACTTTAAAATTATATATATTATTATTTAAATATACATGTACATCTATTATTAAAATAAATAAATAAAATTAGTTTTTGTTCCTCATCAATCTAGTTTAAAATGGATGATGTCAAATAGAAGTATAAACTCTCTTCACTAATTAATTAATCTAAATTTGAAAGAAAACCATAGTGGTCAGCTTGGCCCAACTAATATATAAAATTAACAACGTGAACCTATACTCAAACCAAACTAACTGACCTGAACTCAATTGAACCAAAATTGTAATGACCCGACCCAATCAACCTATAAATTTCTACATCCCAAACTTGTATTCAATTTCAATTCAAATGAACTACCTCCTGATCCGACCTTTTTAATGGTTGTACTCTTCATATATAACATCCAAAACATGAACTTAATCCGAATTCAGAAGAATCAACCCATCAAAATATTAGATATATGCCAGTAAATTGGGCCTTGCCCGAGACTTTTTTACACTAAATTTGTAGCATATTAATTTACATATGATGTAAGTATTTAAATATATGGATTTTGTATAGATATAAATATTTTTTGAATAGGGATATTTGGCCTGGTATGAATAGATCTTGTGCTACATAAAAGATATAGTACATATTCGTCCAGGTATATTAAATAGATAAATTAGTTTCATTTAACTTTTTGCTACATCAAGATGGATCTTTTGCTACATATAGATTACGTTGCGTACAGGTATTGTAAGTATAGATAAATTTATTTAGTTTAATCTTTTGTTACATAAAGGTGGATCTTTTGCTACGGAAAGATATATTGCATATAAATATTTATGTATTAACTTAATTTTTTATTTAGAAAATCAAGATAGAAATTACTACATAAATTTTATATTACACTATATTAAATCTATTATACATAGTTAGAGTTGTCAAAACCTAACCCGACCCAAAAAATCGACCTGAACCTAAACTATATATCTTAATGTTATAAACTATATCTATACATTCTAGTTGGTAAGATACGTATAGCTTTTTTTTGTTAATTGGTTTTTATAGCTTATCTTAATTACTGTGATATCTATTGCTTATTATATCTTTGCATATATTATAACTGAACATACTAATAAGATAAAAGTATATTAAAAAGAACATAGATATGAGATATGAGATTTTCAATTGCTTATACAAATCCGTGAAGATGAGAATTTCGATGATTTTAAGAGCATATCATCATATAATTTTCAATTGCTTATTACATAGATATAAGATTGATAAGAACATATTCTGATTACGTAAAAATATGTATGAGATATTGTATACAAATCCGTGATCAATATGCTACTTGCCTATTAGGTATTTTAATTTTATTATAAATAGATAAAAAATCAATATAAATTTCTGTTAATAAAAATATGGTGAATGGTTATAAAAGCGTAATGACAAAACTGCCCTTAACTGCTTCAAGTTTAGAAGTATGAAAATTGTTTACGTCATAATCATAATATTTTACCCATTTAATTAAATATCATATTAACTTTAAATTATTTTTCGTAATTATATTATGGTATTTTTTAAAATCATCAATGGTATCAAATTCTACTACTATGTTTAAGAAAAATATTCATTCCATTAAAATAATATATTAAATAAATTTTTACTATCATATTAAAATATCAATAAAAAAAAGTAGATGTTATCTTTACCATATACCACTATCATTGCACATTGATTATGCTTTATAAAAAAAAGATAGATTTCTTAATTAACATAATAATTTGTTAACATTTTCATTACATATTTATATATTTAATTATTAAAAAAAACAATAACATATATAACAGATTATTTACGTAATTTTATTATAATATTATAACATATTTATAATAATTTGTTAACATTTTATTATTTAACTATTAAACTTACTAATTATTATCTATATCTTTAATATTATAATATATTAATCCAAGTTTTTATTGCATTTATTGATTTTATTATATAAGTTAGTTTATGTAATTTTATTTAAATGCCAAAAGATTTGTATTAATTGTTAATAAAATGTGATAATGCATCTTATTTTATGCCATTATTTCTCAATTATTTAAATATATGTTTATATATGTATAAAAACTAAATATGTAAATAAAATTTATTTATATATATGATGATACACAAGAATTATGTCATTTTAAAATCCAAAATAATAAGTGTCATGTTATAACATATATATCTTAATAAGCAAAAATAATAAGCAAAAAACAACCCCCGTACAACACCCCCGTACTATATACTAAAGCAGAAGCAAATTCTTCCACCATATTGCGCCACATCACCTCCTTATTTAAAAATCTATCTTATCAAATCTTGATTTTATCATACTCCTATACATACTTAATTAATTATGATATTAGTTCTATCTTAGAATTTGAGTTGTTTAATTAATAATTCTATCAAAATATATAAATCTCTATCTTACCATTGTACACATTGAATTAATACATAGATCTATCATAAACTTTTTATTTAAAAAAATATTTTTTTCGTGATAATCTTTAAATCATAATCATTACATTTAATTAAATATCATATTAACTTTAACTTATTTTTCATAATTTTATTATGGTGTTTTTTTAAAAATCTTCAATGGTAGCAAATTCTACCATTGTATTTAGGATAAATATTCATTCTATTAAAATAATATATTAAATATTTTTTTAATATCCTATCATGTAAAAATATCAATAAAAAATTAGATGTTATATTTACCATATATATCGCTAATATTTCATACTGATTACGCTTTAGAAAAAAAAGATAGATTTCTTAATTAAGATGATAATTCTTTAACATTAATTATATATTTAATTATTTAATTATTTTTTTAAAAAACAATAACATATATACGAGACAATTTGGTTTTCTATTTAACTTATTAAATATTATATATATATCTTCAATATTATAATATATTAATTTGGGTTTTTATTTAAACTTATTAATTTGATTATATAAGTTAGTTTACATAATTTAATTAAACGCCAAAAGATTTGTATCAATTGTTAATAAAATGTGATAATGCATCATATCTTATGTCATTCTTCCTCAATTATTTAAATATATATTTATATATGTATAAATAGTAACTATAGAAATAATATTTATTTATACATACGATGATATACAAGAATTATGTCATTTTATACTTCAAAAAACAAGCGTCGTTTTAAAACAAAGTATCACATGATAATATTTGTAATTGTTATGGTAAATTCATACACAAAGCAATAAATAAATAAATAACACCCCCGTACAAGGTACGGGTCATGCACGGAGGTGATGCCTTTAAAATTGTTTTTTATTGTATTAGATATTAATTATCATTTAATAAAATATACGAATAAGGAGACAAATTGTTTTGCCGTTTAATGATCGAGATCAACATAAAAAGAACAACACTTTTTTGAATTTGAACATAATGTTACCTGTTTGATATTGTTAATTTCTTCAATACTCTTCAACAAATTAGCATCGAAAATCTCAGATGGATCATAAGAAGGCCCACTTGGATTTTGGGTTATTTTATGACTATCATTAAGCAATTCAAATTCCAAAAGACTACAACACGATAAAATGGATAAGACTTAGAAATTAAAATACACACTTTTATTATATAATGTTATACTTATACAAAAATAAACTAAATTTAAAAAAAATTGATTAGGTACTAACCTTTTCTTAAACTGAAGAAGTTCTGGAACATTATCATCTTCAATGAAAAATCGAGTTCCACCTTTAACATTGATCAATTTATATTTCTCTTTAAACAAAAAAAATAAGAAAGATTAGCAAAAGATTATAATTAGATTCAGTTATCGAAGAGCAAGTAAATATAATTGGATGATAAGCAAAAAAATCACTATCGTTATAAAGAGAAAAAAAAATTGGATAAGCAAAATTATGTAAATAACCACTTGGCTCGTGTATAGATAAACAATAAAATTACGTGAATATGCGCACTCACTATCTGGACTTTGATTTTTGCAAATTGGATGATAACTACAACCACTTGGTCTAATTCCTTCTCTTTTGATGTAGAATTAATATAAGGGATAACTTGATTTGCATAGTCATCCCATAATGTGCAAGTAATAACTTCCTTCCTAGCACAATTATAAGAACAAAATTATTTACTTCAACGATGACATAGACTCCAATAATTATATATGACAATCAAATAGACAATTATTAACATTAATACCTTAAATTCTGATGTTGAATATCTATCCTTTTATGATTCTTTTCATCATTAGACACGGGACATTCAATCAAATCTCCAATCCCAACCATATGACCAATGACATCTGCGTATAGAAAAAAATAAGTTTATTAATTATATGTATGATTTCAGTTATATGTATTAAAAAAAATTATAAATTTAACAAAAAAAATAACTTACCAACTAAATGGCTATCATCAATCGACTTATTTTTGATGAGATCAAACTCCACAAAATCAAATGCATTATGAGGGATTGAATATTCTTTAACTTCCATCATATTGGTGTTCATAAAAAACATTAACTTGAGAGGAAGATGACTATGACGATAGGTCCCGCTATAATTATGCAAACCGAAGTTTGATACACAATACATGCGATCTTCAACCAGCATGTCAAAGAATTTCATCCATGTTTTTTTTTATCCAAGCATGAATTTTATTTCCCTGTAAACAAGAGAGAATGAAATTAATTGATTAGCAAAAATACGTAAAAATCATACAATTTTATGTAATTGATTGTGCAGAAATTCTAACCTCTTCATCTATAAAAATTAGCTCTTTCGATGATATTTCATTATTAGTATAAACGACGTTCCATATCTTCAAGAGACGACCAAGAATTATATTTTTTTGTTCCCTTGATTGGTAAGCTCATGAAAAGAGTGAATCTCCATAGTAGCCTACAACAACACCACCAATAAGATTTAGAATATAAACAAAACTAAATCATATATAAATCACGATGAAAAAATATATACCTTTGATTGACAAAGTTATCTCAAAACCAATTCGGAACTAATGTTATAGAGACACGTAAATTAATTGTAGAAGAATGAGTGGATGAGAGGTGTATTTATAGGAAAGAAGTTCTAGATGGGTAAGGATTAAGAGAATATTTAATAAAGATATATCTTAGCTAAAAAATAAAAAAGTTAAAATTTCCATTTACTTATCTATGTACGTACATACATGGTAAATTTCCATATACTTATTTACATGGTAACTTGCTAAAAAAGATAAAATTAAGATAATATTTAATAAAGGATTAAGATACTTGTTTTGTACCATGTACGTACATGGTAAAGATAAAAATTAGCTAAAAGATAAAATTTCCATACTTGTACATGCCAATTGGTTGACATGCTAATTGTACGTACATTTTTTTCGGTTGAGGCTAATTGTACGTACATGCCAATTGCACTTGATGATAGTCATGCTGCTGAAGTAATTCTGGGTTGGTGTGGATCATTTGTAATTTATTAATGTACTCATACATGTGGTAAAGATAAAAATTGTACATGCTAATTGTATATTGCTTCTACGTAATACAAAATTTACATAATTTTTTCAAGTTAGTAGATAACAAAAGATAAAATTTTCAAGTAGAGAGTAGGAAGATAAATTTTCCAATTTAAATAGATGAAAAAAGATTATTTTTTTGGTAAAGATAAAAATTGTACATGCTAATTGTAAATTTCCCAACTTAATAAATGACAAAATAGTTTAAATAAAATATATTATTTTAATAAAAGGGGTGATGTGGCGCAATATGGTGGCGGAATTTGCTTCCGCTTTAGTATATAGTAATAGACTAGCGGATGACCCGTACCTTGTACGGGGGTGTTATTTACTTATTTATTGCTTTGTTTATGAATTTACTATAATAATTACAAATATTATCATATGTATACCTTGTTTTAAAACGGCACTTATTTTTTGGATTATAAAATGACATAATTCTTATGTACCATCATATATATAAATAACTTTTATTTATATATTTACTTTTTATACATACATAAACATATGTATAAATAATTGAGGAAGAATGAAATAAGATAAGATGCAAAATCAGGCATTTAAATTAGAATATGTAAACTAACTTATATAATAAAATCAATAAGTTTAAATAAAATTCGGATTAATATATTATATATTAATATATAAGTAATATTTAATAAGTTAAATAGAAAACCAAATTATATCGTATATATGTTATTATTTTCTGAAAAATAATCAGATAATAAATATGTAATGAAAATGTGAACGGATTATTATCTTAATTAAAAAAACTATCTATTTTTGTTTTCTAAAGTGTAATCAATATACAATATTAGTGATATACTAGTTGTATCCGTCGTGCCATGCACGATTTGTGTTTTTAAATTTATTTTTAGATTTATAATAAATATAATATTAATTTGAAATGTATAATAAAAGTTTTAATATAATTTGGTTTCATCGAATATTAGAAGTTTTGAATTGTTAAATGATTGATTGAGAATATGTTATTATGCAAATTTCGTACTTATATTTTGTAGTCAATAAAAATAAATTATTACGCAATGTATATTTACTTATACTTTAGTATGCAAAACACCAACTTAATATACCCAAATTAAACATATAGTTAATAAATTAATAGAAATATAAATTAATAATATTTATTACATTACAATATGCAAAGCACCAACTTATAACATTACAATATATTTCAAAGATCTTGATATTATGAATCTGAAAAACAATTGGTATGATTAAAAAATTAATACAAATATAAATTAAATATATTAGGCCAACAAAATAAATAAAGCAAAATGACCGAAAATCGAAATACATTGAATGAGGCATTGGGGTAGGGAGGGTGAATTGGGGGTGTTTTTAGAGAGGTTAGGCTCGGTTAAAAAAAAATGAAGAAACTAGGCTTCCCCCCCCCCCCTTTAAAACCCCCAAACTCTCTCTCTTCTTTCTCTCCTCCTCATTTTTTTTCTCTCCTTCCTCTCTCCTTCCCCTCACTCTCTCCCTCTCCTACACTCCCTCCCTCTCCTTCCTCCCTCACGCCCGCCCGCCGACGCCCTCCCGCCCTCCTTCTCCGTCGCCGCCGTCGCCCGCCCTCAGGTTCGTCCGCCATCTCTTTCTCTCTCTCCATTCTCTCCCTCTCTTCCCTCTCTCCTAGATCCGGGCTCATTGGAGCAAGATCCGGGCTCCTACGAGCCAGATCTAGGCTCGAACGAGCCGGATCTAGCCGGATCTGGGCTCGAACGAGCCGGATCTAGCCGGATCTGGGGTTGGATTTTTGGGATTTTTGGATTTTTGAGTGTTTTGGATTTTTTGGATGACAAGTTTGTTTTTCGGATTTATGTGATGACAAGTTTTTTTTGTGGGTTTAGGGTTTTTGAGTTTGTGGGTTTTTGGATGACAAGTTGAGTTTAGGGTTTTTGAAACGATTTTATGTTTTGGGGCGATGACAAGTGATTTTTTATGAGTTTTGAGCAATTTAAAACAAATTGATGACAAGTGCGTTTTAAGGTTCTGGGTGATGACAAGTTGTGTTATATGGTTATGGGTGATGACAAGTTCGGTTTTATGTGTTTTGGCGATGACAAGTCTGTTTTTAATGTGTTTTGGTGATGACAAGTTGTTTTACGGTTCTGGGGGTGATGACAGGTTTGTTTTAAGGTTTTTTGGATGATTTTATGGTTTTGGATATGTTTTTGGATATTTTGGATGACAACTTTGTGTTTCGGATTTAAGTGATGACAAGTTTTGTTGTGGGTATAGGGGTTTTGAGTTTGTGGGTTTTTTGGATGACAAGTTCATTTTAGTGTATTTGGGACGATTTTATGATTTAGGGTGATGACAAGTGATTTTGATGAGTTTTGAGCAATTTAAGTTTGTTCTACGGATCTGACTGATGACAAGTGTGTTTTAAGGTTCTGGGTGATGACAAGTTCGTTTTTATGGGTTTTGGCGATGACAAGTCCTTTTTTAATGTGTTTTGGTGATGACAAGTTGTTTTACGGATCTGGGGGTGATGACAGGACGGTTTTAATGTTTTTTGGATGATTTTATGGGTTTGGGTATGTTAGATTTGTATATATATTACTTATAATTATGGCCTATTAGCTCAAATGGTAAAGCAATGTGCTTGATGCACAATAATGTGGGTTCAAATCCTACATAGGTCAATTTCGTAACTAGTCATCACTGATGACAAGTTTTTTGCGTGAATGATGGGTTTTACCTCGACTTGTCATCATATGACAAGTTGAGTACGTGAACGAAATGACAAGTTTTCTGTGCGTGGACTGATGACAAGTAACTTGTCATCTGACGACAAGTTACTTGCCATCACTAATGGCAAGGCGGTCAACGCCGGTCAACGCCGATCAACGACTGGTCAACGCCGATAGTGGTAAGGGGTGATGACGTCATCATATGCCATTGATGACGTCATCATATGCCATTGATGACGTCATCTTGTAAATTTTAAAAAAAGGTAGGGGCAAAATTGGAAAAAAGCCTATGGGGGCACATTTTTTTTCCTTGTAGCCTATTTGCTTCAATATTTGTCCCCCATGGGTTACTTACCCATTTTCGTCTACATTGAATATATATTCCAACGTCGTAACGTTCTAGAATTATATTGGATCTAAAGACTCATGCCTTCTAGGATTCAGAATTTAAATATATTGGGCTTTATAATAACGGTATAGTATCAAAATTAAAGATAAAATTATTTAAGGAATTAAAGAAAGATAGTATGACTTTAAAGATAAAATTGAGAATTGGATAATTAAGGAAAATAAAAGATATAAAGTTGTTATTATCTATTTGAGTGAAAAAAAAAATTAAAATCAAACGGACCCAGAATCAACGTGATGACTCGAAAACGATCGGCTTTTATAATATATATATATATATTAATTGATTAGAATGTAGACAATTTTGGTTTGAAAAAAAAATCGGACATATATTTCTGGTAATCTTTATTTTCTTCTAAGTAACAAATTGGATTAGAAAAATTGGCACTCCAACTTTCCATCCAAATAACGAATTGTGAAATTTCACACGTATTATTTTAGAAAGATTTGATAAAGATATGATTTGTTGTATTCGATAAACATGAATTTGTATCATACTTATTTTTAGCAAGATTTGTTAACGATATAATTTAGTGAAATCTTCAATTATGGATATTCAAATAATTGTATAATATCGTAATCTTTAATTAACATAATTTTGACAAATCGTGAAGATTTTTCATTTTGATTGGATCTAAGTAGATGACATAGCTTAATTAGTAAATAGAAAATATATGATGTGGCTCAATATTATGGCGACATGTGGTAAAATCCTTGGTGGCATAATATGGGTGCGACATGTGGAAAATGCTGACGTGGCGCAACGTGGTGACTCCAATCCTTACGGCTTTTATATATATACATAGATATGTTAAATATAACATCTAGTTTTTTATTGATATTTTAATATGATATGATAGTAAAAATGTATCTAAATATATTATTTTAATAGAATGAATATTTGTCTTATATATAGTGGTAGAATTTGTTACCATTGATGATTTAAAAAATACCATAATAAAATTACAAAAAATAATTTAAATTTAATATGACATTTAAATAAATGGGTAAAGTATTATGATTATGATTTATAGATTGTGACGAAAAAATACTTTTTTAAATAAAAGGTTTATGATAGATCTATGTATTAATTAAATGTGTATACTGATAAGATAGAGATTTATATATTTGGATAGAATTATTAATTAAACAACACAAATTCTAATATAAAATTAACATTTTGATTAAGTATATATAAGATTATGATAAAATCAGATTTAAAAAGATAGATTTTAAAATAAAGGGGTGATGTGGCGCAATATGATTGCAGAATTTGCTTCCGCTTTAATATATAGTAATAGATAGATATTGATTTAGAAATCTCGTTTTAATTTCACTATCCTTTTCAATTCTACCAAATCCCCCGCATCTAGCCCAAAATTTCTCATATTCTAACTATTCTCTTTTATATTTCACACTCACTCGGACTTTCCCTCACTTTTCCTCCCAGACACTTTTTCGCCCGTCCCCGTCCGTCTCTCTAACCTTCTCCGGCAAGCCTTCCATGACCGCCCGTCACCCTCTCCCTCCCGCCCCTCCCTGCCCGGATCCCCCTCCAGATCCGGCGGCCGGTACCGGCCCTTAACCCCCCTAGTCGTCGCTCGCCTATCCTGGTCGCGTTGCCGACTTTGTAGCCCCGCGCAGTCTCACGTCGGTTCTCGGCCCACTTTCGCTCCAACGTCGTAGCCCCCACCGGTCCGTATCGTCAGTTCTCGTGGTCCTCGGCGGTTCTGGGTGCCTAATCTCGTCGGTCCAAGTTGTCCCGTCGACCCTCAACGTTTGTGGCCGCCGTCGCCCTACGAGTGAAAGCGGCGACAGAGGAGTGTCCCTGCGAGCCCAGTCCGGGTGAGGCCGCCTTGTCCGACTGGCTGACCATTTCCACCAACGTTCCGTCCCGGTGTTGTTCCAGCCGCCTCGATCCCGGTTTGCCCCTCTTTGGATTTCGCACTGTTTCCGGCGAAGATCATTGTCTCCTTCATCTCCGACGAACATCGTCGTCCCTGAGGAGCCGGTTGTCTTGGTGGTGGAGCCTTCATCGTCGGAGGTGGTCGAGAAGCCGGACGATTTTGCCGTGGTGGCCCCTCCGCCGGCGAAGGCGGCAAATCTTTTTGGCCACCGTTTGGTATGAACTCTTCTTTCGAATTTGGTTTACAATACGACCCTTGCCTTTCAAAAGATAAAAAAATAAATAGAATTACATCACTTGATAATTGTCCTAACCTTACTTTCAGTTTAGGGAATATATATTTCATAAAACTACCCGTAGCCAGCCAATCCTCTCGAGTCTGTCTAGACAAAAAATGAGTTTAAACTTTAGACTTTCATCATGGCTTTCATCTCTAGGTTTAGATTGATTTACGGTAAGGCTGGTTTTCTGAAATGTTCCGTTACATTAATTAGTAGCCACCATACCAACATCATGCTTATTTTTATGCATGTAATTAGTTCAAAGATGCTAGTTACTAAAATTGGGATTGTTAATATATAACAATTTCTTATATTCAAAGGAAAAACCAATTGGGTTATTGATTGACTGTTTTGTTACATATTTGAAAAAAATGTTTACGATACTACTATTGTTAATTTCTTATGCATTATACCTTGTAATATTATGCAATATAGATTAAAAGCTTTTGACAACCCCCTATACTGTTATGAAACTTGTTTTAAATGATACATAAATACACGTTTTTAGGTTAATTTCTTATGCATTATACCTTGTAATATTATGTAACACTGAGTATGTTAATTTCATATGCATTATACCTTGTAATATAATGTAACACTGAGTATGTTAATTTCTTATGCATTATACCTTATGCATTATACCTTGTAATATTATGCAATATAGACTAAGAACTTTTGACAACCCCCTATATTGTTATGCAACTTGTTTAGTAAACTTATTAAATGATACATAAATACACATTTTTTAGGTTAATATCTTATGCATTATATCTTGTAATATTATGTAACACTGGGTATTTTAATTTTTTATGCATTATACCTTATGCATTATACTTTGTAATATTATGCAATATAGACTAAACACTTTTGACAACCCCCTATACTGTTATGCAACTTGTTTAGTAAAGTTATTAAATGATACATAAATACACGTTTTTTAGGTTAATTTCTTATGCATTATACCTTGTAATATTATGTAACACGGAGTATGTTAACACTGTGTATGTTAATTTCTTATGCATTATACCCTATGCATTATATACCTTGTAATATTATGCAATATATACTAAAAACTTTTGACAACCCCCTATATTGTTATGCAACTTGTTTAGTAAACTTATTAAATGATACATAAATACTCGTTTTTAGGTTAATTTCTTATGCATTATACCATGTAATATTATGTAACACTGAGTATGTTAATTTCTTATGCATTATACCTTGTAATATTATGTAACACTGAGTATGTTAATTTCTTATGCATTATACATTATGCATTATACCTTATAATATTATGCAATATAGACTAAGAAATTTTGACAACCCTCTATACTGTTATGCAACTTGTTACTCATGCACATTCGTTTTGTTATGTAGTTATTCAAGAATGACGATCAAACATGTATAGATAGGCGGAGGTTGAAGACCATGCCAATGATCAATTTATTTCCATTTATGTGTACTTATGCAAATAGATAAATGTAGTTATTCACATTCATTGTAGTATGTACTTGAGATCTAAGTATCCTTATTTTTTTCTTATGCAATGTATTACATTAAGTTATGCAATGTTTATATACAATAATTATTTTTCCTATTCATCGTCATCTTAATGTGTAATTATGCAACTAATGACCAAACGTTATGCACATGAAAATGAAGAACTATGATGCTATAAATTTTCAAATCAGCATATAGGTGTTATTATGCAAACCATTATACACACTTATGCAAATTGTCATACATTCTTAGTCAAATCGGAAATTGCGTACTAAAGAAATCTGCCAATTAAAATTCAAATTTTGAATTTGAAATTGAAATTAAAACCAATTTTAGATTCTTTCCAATCTTGTAACCGATTATGCAGAGTTGTGATTTTAGCATATTTTGTTTTTTTTAATTTACCCAATAATCCCACTAATCCCCCTAATTTCGGCACTTACCATATATGAATTTCGATCCAATACAGCCTGCATACATGCTTATTGTGCTCCTTAATTTACCACCCTTGATTTATTCTAATCTAAAGGTAGTAAGAAGGGCTCCCTAGTACTCCTCTATTTCTAGTTCTCCTAAGCGCCCCCTATATATATAATATACACAAGTTTTTATAACGAGGAAGATAATTGTACGAGATAACGTCTTTTAATCAGACATGTAAGTATATCGGTCTTTCCCTTAAACTATAACAAAAGAAATAAACAAAATTTTATTAAATCATTCGGGTAAATAATTTGAATTAATTCATTTTAATTTTATTAAAATTTAATATTGGTAAAGACGCCAGCCAGCGTCTTTCATTAATTTATTATTATTTTTTCATAATATTATTTTAATTTTGAAAAAAATAATGAAATAATAAAAGACTATCTTGAGGCAAAAAAAAGCGAAAGACGCTGTCCCAGCCAGCGTCTCCGAACCTAAAGTGCCTATCCTCGGAATAAATTTTGTTGGATCGTTAGTACTGAGGGATGTCCTTTACTTAGGTAAAGGCGTCCTTTGGTTAGGCGTCCCTACGAGGAGTAGGGGCGTCCTTGAGTAATGCAGCGGAATAAAGTACTAAACAGATAATAGATGAACGCAGTGAATTATAGAGGAACCACTCAAGACCAAGTAGTCCTTGAGTGTAAACCTCTACCTCCTTGGAGGATTTTTGAATAGTTCTTTCCTTTATATTGAACGTCCTTACAGTTGTACTGGCGAGTCTTTACAGGTTCTCTGGTACTTAGCTTTTTCTTAAGTCCACTAGTAAAGGACTCCTCTAAGCCTACAACTTAAGCGAGTTCAATCTATCAAAGGACTCTATTCCTACGTTCTGCAGTACTTCGCAGAACTCTCTCTCTCTCTTTTTGGTTTTTCTAATTACAAACAGTTTTGTGGTTTGGGTACAAAGTCTCACTCGATCTAACACAAGTTCTAGCACTGTTCTTGAGTTCTTGAGTTAGTTCTTCGTGTTCTTGAGTGAGTCGCTTTCCTTTGATTCTCTTTGAATATTCTTGAAAGCGTTAACGTCACAATAAATGCCTTGGGGCTATTTATAGGACTTGGGGAAGGGCGTCTTTTCTCTAGGACGATCATGCCCTTCATGGACGTGGCTACAGGATCTTCCTCCACGTAGTAGGGCGGTGATGAGGAAGCTTCCTGTATCCAGCTGTGTATGATGAACTCCGCTACAGGATCGGCCGCCACGTGTTGATGGACTCTGCAACAGGATCGTCCGCCACGTAGTGTTGGACTCCGCTATAGGATCGGTCTCCACGTGTCCTTGGATGATCAAACATTGTCGAGTGATGTCATCCTGTCGGCTAGTGAGTAAGGACTCCTTTCTTGCGTTCCTACTTGCTTGGGACTCCGTCCTTGCTCAAGTAGTCTCTAGCTGGTCCTTACTTCCTGTTAGCTAGCGTCCCTAAGCTTATGGGACGCCCATACACACTTGTTGTCCTTTTGGTCATTGGCGTTCCTGAACACTTGGACAACTTTATTAGAATCAAAGTGAGTTTGTCATATCAAAACTAAGGGACGGTTGTGTGGTACACTAACAAGTACGCAAGCGTTCTTGATAGCGTCCCAACAAATTTTCATCTATGCCTATTTTCAGAATAAAAATTTTAAAACTGCCTGCTTTGAAAAAAAAGTTGCAAGTTTTTTCATTTTCAGTTTCCAACAAGGGAAGTGTTTCTTCCTTTCATTTCTCTTCACATAAGAGAAACACACCTGACACCGACGAAAAACACCACGAGCTAAGCAAGGATGCCAAAACCAATTAAAGATTGAAGCATGTCTTGGGATCCACTAGTGTCCTCTGGGTACACATATGGATCTCATCACCAATTTTTGGTTGACCTATCCAATCTTATCATCTTTATCATTGCTAAAAAAACAATCCAATGGAAAAAAAGATCAATCAATCTTGGGATGAATAAAAAATGTAATAATTGACTATGTACTTTCACCGTTAAAATGACTATGACAAAATGTAATAAATGGCTGTATATTTTTACTTAACTTGAGTATGTCTTTTCAAATAATATGACTGTGTGTTTTCGATTAATATGAATGTGGATACTTCTAATCGCAATGTATGTGTTTTTTCATGTGTAGGATCTGCGTTAGTACTTCAGAGGTCGTCGACACCTACGATGTCGTCGACCAAAGTTAACAGCTAGTGTTATGCATCGGAATAAAGACACAAGAAAGATTGATACGTTACCACTTTGAACACAACGAGTTATAGTGGAGAACTCTCTACAAACCAACTAGTTTGTATAGAGAAAAACCACTTGCCTTCTAAGCTTCAACTTAGAAGGACTTGAAGAGCACTTCGCTCGCTTGTATTGCTTTCTCGGATTACAAAGGTGTTCCTACTCCTAGATGTGAATCCCACACACTCTAGCAAGTACTCTTGCCTTATCTCAATCCTCACTCAATACAATCTCGCTCAACACTCAACCTCCTAAGATCAAATCTCACGATCTCACTCAACACTCACTCACAATTACAATGTTTTCACTCTCCTCCTTCTTAGTCCTAGAATGTATGCAAGAAATGTATACAAAAGACTAAGAAGATTGCTGCATGATTCAGCCAAATCGGCTAAGACATGAATCGTACATAATCTCTACAAGATCTTTCCTAAAATAAACTCTTAAGCCACGTACGATAAAACCATCTTCAATATCTTCCTTGATCTCTTGATGATTTTCCATCTTTATGATCTTGTTCTTGCCTTAAACAAACTGCTGAATATGCTGGATGTGATTTCCATATAAGAAAAACACGTTGTTTCCTTTTCTGAATTTCTGCACGCGCTTCGCTTTTGGAAACTGAGGTCGGCGACCTCTCGGCAACCTCTTCGGTTTGGAACCATCAAAACACGAACTCGGTTTTCTAACAAATTCCCCCTTTTTGATGGTGACAAACACTCATCTTCTCTAATCTGGTTCTAGGGTCTTCATTAACCTGTTCAGCATCTCAAACAAACAAACTACGAAGGCAAGCAAAAATATTCCCCCTTAACTTTTCAAAAGTTCACCCTAAGTTCAAGCATCTCATGACATTCAGCATATCCCCTTAATTAGACGTGCAATCCCAGCTATTTTCCCCCTTTTGGCATCATCAAAAAGATTGAGAATCATAGAGAAATCAGCTAGGCAAATATAATAGCAATTAAAAGCATGCAACATCAATCAAAAGTTGTCAACCACGCAAGCATGGCAATGTCAAACAGAGCAACCAAACATAGAGTATTTAGGTTTACAACCCAATCGAACTTAGATAAAAGTTTTTTGAAAATAGGGAATAATATGGTAGGGTAGAAAGCAGGTGGTGGCAAAAGTCATAAGGCAGTAGAGGTTGACGACCTAGCAAATTCCTTCCTTGATGTGGCTCACATCTTCAGCAATGGATTCAGCCAGCTTGGTCAGAGCATCAATCTTCTTAGACTGATCCTGCAGCTCCTTCTTCATTAGTGCCATTTCAGCTCTAAGGAATGCCACCTCGGTTGGCGACTCTTCAGCCTGTACAACCTCAGATTCAGCTTCCTTATTCTGCCACTCTCCATCAACTAGATTCCATCCCATCTTCCTCAAAGTATCCTTATTGAGAACGCGGTGTCCAGGCGTCACATAATCTCCAGAATTCTCATCTGCCTCATGCTCATGGTTGATCAGGATGTCGGTGACCAGTCTACCGTATGGCAAGGCATGACTAGGACTCTCCAAGACATTTTTCATATGAAGCATAATCAACCTGGGCAAGCACAACTTCTGAAACCTAAAGATCTTGTCAAGGACAAGGATCTCCTGAATATAAGCACAATGTCTCTTTTTCTCTCGGGGCAGGAGGTTGCTAATGAGGTAGGAGAACATCACCTTCTTGTCTACAGCCATGGAGTTCACAGGATAAGGACCAGTTCTAGTGCCTTCATCATCAAGAACATTCTTCAAGGCGCTACTGGAGTCCACATTCTCTGGCCACGCTCCCTTGTAATATTCAGCAAAACCTTCATGAGGGATTTCGAGAAGGTCAGCGACCTCTTGGCTGGTAAATAGATACTCCTTTTCCTCCTAGACATACTTCCCAACAGTCTTGTTGCCATAATCCTCTATGGTCAACGTCTCATAAAACTTCTTAACATCCTTAGCTATGAACTTATCTTCTTCACAAAACAAATCCTTCCAACCTTGAACTTCCATCCACTCTTTCACCTTAGGCAGCTTGAACTCATCAAGAAAATATCTTTCCCACAGCAAAACTCTAGTAAAATCCCTAGACTGGATTTTCCTACTCTCGGGCTTGTTCTTCTTTTTGCTAGCAGAGGCCTTAGGTTTAAGCAAGGTCGGCGACCTGGGTCGCTTAGCCCTGGACTTCCTAGGTTTTCCTTCAGATTCACTTTCCTCAGGCAAAGGGATATCAGGCACTACCTCTCCAGTCAACAATTTCAGTCTCCTAGTCACAGGCCTATGCTCAACAGTGGGTTTCTTGGTAGATTTCTTAGAAACTGGGGTATCCTCACCAAACAACTGTTTCTTGACATTCTCTTTAGCCTTAGAACGAATTTCTTTCTCAAAAGAAAGAGGGTCAGATTTAGTACCTTCACTGTCAGACAGAACAGACACTGGTTGTTTGCCTTGGACCTTAGCAGAGTCAACAACCTTGGCAACGACCTTTGAGACTTTCTCCAAGTCGACAACCTCTTCAATTTTCTGGGTGTCGTCTTCAACCTTCTCCTCTGTTTCAACGGGAACAAGAATCACTTCTTCAAAAGCATCGACCACCTTCTCTGTGGCCTCAAACTCAGTTTCAGCAACGGGTTCCGCCTCTACTTCCTTTTCTTCGGCCTTTTCTTCCTCAACCGCCGGTTCCCTTGGCGGTTCCTCCTTCTCCTTCTCCGGCTCGGGTTGTTCAACCGCCAGAGGAATGTCGTCTGAAACCACCAGATCTCGGGTTCGATTATGGGTTCTTGTGAAGGGGATTTTGGCTTGGATTGAGGAGATTGAGGGGCAATGGGGTCGGGATTTTGAGTTTTGGAGCTTTCGGCCATGGCGGATTCCGGTTGGGTTTTCTCAGTTAGGGTTTTGGCAGCGAGTTTTGTAACACCCCGTCTTTCTGACAAGGCGTTACTCGGTAGTAGACCTCACGAGGCACTACCAAGCTGGTTCGACAACGGACATTCGGATCTTGCAACGCGGGCACGGCGAGAAAACATAGAAAACATCCAACTTGTATTTGAATAAAATAACATTTATAATTTAAAACAAGTTAACATGCACTAATCCCCAAGATCAAATTCGAATTCAAATACTCAAATTCCAAAACCCATCCTAAAAGACAAACATCTGCAAAATTACTTAATATAATCCAAGACAAATAATAATAAAACTAACAGCAATAGTCAAAATAACACCCAACCCCAATACTATGACACGCGCTACTGCTCCGCACCACTATTGGGCCGAGGCTCGGTCACGGGATCCTGATTACCTGGAATGAAAAATAGTTCCCCGAGGGGTCAGATCCTATCCTATCAAGTCAGAATTAACATGGAAGCTACGAGACGTTTCAAAACAGTTTTACTACGGTCAGCAAACAAGTCCACAATCACACACATATCTCTAGTCAAGTCCTAGGTCCAGTTAGTCACTCAGATATCATCACATACGACTCGCAATCAGAAACTCTACCTACGGTATGCAGCACTGCCCCTATAACACTGCATACCATCACACTACCTAGACTATGCGGCACTGCCCCTATAACACCGCATGTCATGACAACGGCGTATCGATCCCACGCCGGACTCGGAGACGGGCCATCTCGTAAACCATCCATCCTCAATCCAACCATCCATCTCATCACAACCATCCACAATAAGCCTCCATTGGAGCGCTGCCCAACATAGAGAAAACGACGACGAAAATATACGTATATATATAACAACTTTCGAAAACCAATTTCCAAAACGATTTACACATAGCACACATATCCAAAACATTTTCAAAGATCGATCGGGACTAGTTCCCAAAACCAATCTCATAACTACCATGCAACCCTAACAGACTAGAACAGGACTGAGCAAGTCGAAAATCGACTTACCTTAATAGAAGGAGGATCCCGGCGAACAAAGAGGAAAATAAGGACTTGAGTGGGCGCCAACTCCTAAACATTCAACCGTTAATTCATTAATATTGCTAAGACCGGACCAACCTAGCATTACCCACTAATTGACAGCTCCCTCCGAACTACTTACTAGTTAAGCTTAATCCCTGCATTAGAAATAATTCAAACCGAGGCCTTGTACACTAAACAGGAATTAAACCTACTCTATAGGCTTCTCCAAGCAAACCCAACCAAATTCCACTCACCATACTCCAACCTGCTTACTCACTGATACAAACACTACTATACACGCTAGTTAATTTTTAATATTAACACCCTTATATTATATAATCAACCCCTTACATACCAATACTCACTCATGAACCCATGTAAGTAGCCTATCATTCTAGTCATGCACGATCAAATCTTCGAATTGATCAATCCACCCATGGCTGCTTCAACTACCCACCTCCAACAACTATCCATGCTACCACCAACCCGATCGTATACCCAAATTAAAGTTCCATCTGCGGCGTTAAGAACAAGACAACTACGATAATGCGGAGTGGCGTGTCCAGGCTTACCCAAGTGAGATGAGGGACGACAACAGGGCACCTACTTCCCGGATCAACCCTGGCATGGCAGCGATGGCGGTGGGAAGGTACGAGATAGCGGTATCTTCTGTGAACTCGAACGGTTGAAGATAACGGTGACCACGAAAACGGTTCGCTCACAAAGGGTAGTGCCGAGTCGCCGACCACCGAGTGCCTCCGCTGCACTAGCGATAACGTAGAGCGAGCGATCCGACATACTCTACTGGCGGCTGACTTGTGGTTATTGAGGAGATGGCAGATCGAGTCGCAACGGCGACCGAACAAGACAAGAGGGTTGGCGGCCGAATACAGAAATGAGGAGGTTTGGCTTTTGGAACCCGCTTTATATATGAACGTGTACAGCTAACTAGGTTATAGCTTTTGATTAATTATTAATATGGATAGGTTTAATCAATTACTATTTTAATTTCTGAATGAATTAATTAGTTAGTTTATTTATTCTAAGTGTCATTAATATTTTAGATTTTATTAATTTATTACCAGTTACTTGCCTACCAAGAACTGTGTAACTTGCGCTCCAAGAATCTCGACGCAGATCATACATAACAAAATAAAACAGGATGAAATATTACATACTACCCTCCTTAGGAAAAGTTTCGTCCCGAAACTTACTTGAACAAAAGACTAGAACTACAAATCGGATCTACACGAGACTACGGGACCCGAGGTCTCACAAGTTTCTTCAATTCTTCCTCTCCGAGATGGGTCATGAGAAGAGATTGAAGTTGCTCGGGAGTGAGGTTTGACAACGGGGACTGGTTTGGGGACGCCATTGGAGCAAAGGAAAAAGCTTGAGGGTCGGTTATGGCGTTTGGGGTCTTCGGACAGAGAGAGAGAAGAGAAATTGGGATAAGCACAAAGGGGTAAGAGAAAAGCACCTTTAGATCTCCTTTTATGCAAGTACGATTTCACAATTAAGGCAACTGCAGTTCCACTCGAGTACATGATCCCGTTAGAAGATCTTCCCTTTCCAAAAATTTCAAACTGAAATCCTGTCAAATATTTCGCCCCAAAATTGCACGTGCGCTTTCCGCACAAATTAGTCGTCAACCTCGTCGACTACCTCAACTTCAAACTTTCTTTCCGCAAACCTGAATTCTGACAAGTCATTACTTTCAACTGTCACAGCTGAAGTCGTCAACTCAAACCTGTTTTCTCTTGAATTCTGAGCCTGTCAACAACCTTACTACGCCATGACTTTTACCACATGAAGTAGCTTGGGGGTTGGGTTACACCGGGTGGTGTCAAATCAAACCAAGCATAGAAATATAATATTTTGTGGAATTTGTCGATCAAGTTGATAAGTCTCCGTTTAAAAATACACAGAAACAAATAGGCTCATAGAGACTCTCAAGCATGATAGGTTGGGGACGGCAGTAGAATCAACCATCATTTGGGCTTGTAATGAGGGTTAAAGGGTCATCAGTTTGATTCTTTTGGGCTCAAAGAAAAAGTTCAATTGAATATGCAATTTCAAACACAGTATGCAGGAGGTCGTCGACATGCACACAAGCAGGAGATTTCATCGATTAAATGCACACACACCCTATTATGCTGACACTATATAAGCATGAAATTCTCAAAATGATATTCAATCAAATTTCAACCAGTCATAAGAGGATAGCATAAATGATTAACAAGTCAATCAAGTGAGATCATACCTAGCTCCATGCGAAGTCGTTCAAAGGGTTCACGATTTAGAGCCTTGGTGAAAATATCCGCCATTTGTTCATCTGTCCTGCAAAACTTCATGGACACCATGCCGTTCTCCACGCAATCTCTAAAAAAATGATGTCGTATCTCGATGTGCTTTGTCTTGAAATGTTGCATTGGATTCTTCGAGATATCGATGGAACTCGTGTTGTCACAAAGTATGGGTACGGACCCACACTCAACACCATAATCCTTGAGTTGTTGCTTCATCCACAAGAGTTGCGAACAACAAGCTGCGGCGGCGACATATTCGGCTTCGGCGGTAGATAGAGCAACCGAATTCTGCTTTTTGGATCCCCAAGAAACTAAGCACGAGCAAAGAAACTGGGCCATCCTTGATGTACTCTTTCTATCAACACGATTCCCTGCAAAATCTGCATCGATGTAGCCAACTAGGTCAAAGTCGCTGACCCGTGGATACCACAGGCACAAGTTATCACTACCCTCGAGATAGCGAATGATCCTCTTCACAGCTTTTAGATGAGATTCCCTTGGATCGGCCTGAAATCTTGCACAAAGGCACACGGCGAAGACAATATCTGGCTTACTAGTTGTAAGATACAAGAGAGATCCAATCATACCTCGATACACAGTAGCATTGACCTTTGGGTCCTTTTCATCTTTTCCAAGTGAAGTGGTCGTTGACATGGGAGTATCAAAAGAGCGAGAGCTCTCAAGACCAAACTTTTTCACGCACTCCCTGAGGTACTTTTGTTGATGAACCTTGGTACCTTCTTCATTCTGTACGACCTGAAGTCCTAAAAAGAACTTGAGTTCACCCACCATTCTCATTTCAAATTCACTCGACATGAGGTTGGCGAACTCCTTCACTAACTCTGGGTCTGTTGAGCCAAAGATGATGTCGTCGACATAGACCTGAACCACCAGAGTGTGATTCTTTTTCCTCAACAAGAATAGGGTCTTGTCGATTTCTCCTCGAACATATCCATGCTGGATTAAGAACTGCGAAAGCCTATCATACCACACACGAGGAGCCTGCTTCAACCCATACAAAGCCTTATCAAGCTTATAAACATGATCTGGGTTGGCGACATCTTCAAAACCTGGGGTTTGCTCAACATATACTTCTTCCTTCAAGTACCCATTAAGAAATGCGGTCTTGACATCCATTTGCTGCAATTTGAATCCATGAAAGGTAGAGTAAGCAATCAACAACCTTATGGTCTCGAGATGAGCAACCGGGGCAAAGGTTTCATCATAGTCAATTCCCTCTTGTTGATTGTACCCTTTCACTACAAGCCGGGCTTTGTTTCAAACAACATTTCCTTCATCATCCAGCTTGTTCCTGAACACCCATCGTGTTCCAATCATTGTTCTTCCCTTCGGCCTTGGGACCAAATGCCACACCTTATTGCGCTCAAATTGATGAAGTTCCTCTTGCATGGCAATGACCCAATCCGAGTCTTTCAAGGCTTGCTCGATATTCTTCGGCTCCAACATAGAAATGAAGGCGTTGAATGCAAAGAGATTGAGTGCGGATCTCGTTTGCACACCCTTCGAATAATCAGAAATTATGTTGGTGACCGGATGAGCATCCTTCTGCTGATAATTCCTAATAGGTAGTTGAGTCAGGTCGTTGACCATTGGAGTCTGTGACGAGCTACCTAGAATAGAACTTTGAACTGCTTGATTTGATCTTTGAACTGCTTGATCAAACTCTTGAACTGCTTGACCTGATCCACTAGCCTCTGATACGTACTGATTCTGCACAGCATCTGCAACCTGATTCTGAACCTGATTTTGACCTGTACCTGCATTCTGATCGGGGTCGGCGACACTATCACTGTTGGCGACCTCAGACGAACCTTCAGCACTGTCCTTGTAAGAAACATATTCAAGGCCTAAGAAGTAGCCTTGATCACCATCATCATGATCCTTAATCAGAGAACCTGCCATGATGTTTTCATCGAACACCACATGAACACTTTCTTCGATCTTCTTGGTCCTCTTGTTGTACACCTTGTAAGCTTTGCTTGTTGGGGAATAGCCAACAAAGGTGCCAACATCACTTCTTGGATCAAACTTGCCTAGACTGTCCTTCCCATTGTTATGAACATAACATTTACACACGAAGATGCAGAGGTGGGCGACACTAGGCTTGACTCCTCTCAACAATTCATAAGGAGTCTTTCCAAGTAGTGGACGCAACATGGCTCTATTCATCACGTAGCAAGCTGCATGAATAGCTTCTCCCCAGAAATTCCTTGGGAGACCACTAGAGATGAGCAAGGTCCGCGACATCTCCTCCAAAGCTCGATTCTTCCTCTCGACCACGCCATTCTGTTGAGGGGTTCTGGGCGACGAGAAATTGTGGCTGACTCCATTCTTCCTGCAATACTCCAGAAATTCAGAGTTCTCAAACTCTGTGCCATGATCGGATCTAATAGCCACTATAGAATTTCCAAGCTTCTTTTCAACAGTCTTTGCCCATGTCTCGAACTCTTCAAAAACCTGATCTTTAGAAGCAAGGAAGATAGTCCAAGTATAGCATGAATAATCATCAACAATCACATAGACATATCTATTTCCTCCTCTACTTTGTACGCGCATCGGTCCACACAAGTCCATATGAATCAACTCAAGGGGCTTGGAGGTGCTCACCTCCTTCTTGGACTTAAAGGAAGACTTTACTTGCTTACCCTTCACACAAGCGTCACATACACCAGACTTTGAGACATCAAACTTGGGCAATCCACGAACTAGCTCCTCTTTGTGCAATTTGATCAATAACTGCGGGCTAGCATGATAGAATCTACTATGCCAGAGGTCGGCAACCTCTGCAGCAGACTTCAAGCACAAACTCTCTTCAGGTTGGAAGTAGGGATCCACTTTGTAAACATTGTTTTTGCACAATCCCTTCAGAAGCATCCTACCTGTACTTATTTCAATCACCTGGCATTGCTTATGATCAAAGACAACTTGATTTTTTCCGTTAGCACACAGTTGAGCAACGCTCAATAAGTTAAAACCAAGGCTTTCTGGACTTGGTTTTCCCACATGGTACGAACCTTTTGATTAGGGTACCACTTCTGCTTCCCTTTACCCTTGGGATCCACCACATGTGATGAGCAACTTGCGTTGTGCTCATGCATACGGGATTTTCCCTTAGATGTTTGGGAGGTAGAGGCGTTCCCCTTTTCAGTTTGGTTTTTCCCATAACCTAGACCAGTTCGCTCCACAAGCTTCACAAATCTTCTTCCGAAGTCTTGTTTGACTTCTTGGACCTTGTCAACGACAAACTCATCCTTCCACTTCTATTTTTTAGCTTCGTCATCTATCTTCACATTTTCAAGATCACTAGACAACTTAGCGTTTCCCAGCTTCAGCATGAGGTTTTGACCTTCAAGACTAGACACCTGTTTTCCTAGGTTGTCAACTTGTTTCTGTAAGTCAGCAACCTGAGACTCAAGATTAGGACATTTAGAGCAATCAACAGGTTTAGAAACACTTTTCTTCTCTAGATCTATAGCTTTTGAAGACCAAACTTTATTATCATCAATCAGATTTGCAATTTTCTCATCTTTTTCATCAATTTCTTCGCTAAGCTCGGAAATTTGAAGACCAAGTTTTTCAATGATAGCATAAAGTTGTTCACGTGTCTTTTTAGCTAAGAGAGAAGAAAAATCATTATCATTTTCATTTACCTCACTTGAGGAGTCATCACCCAAGGCCATGAGGCAGACTTCTTTGGTCGGCTACTCGTCTTCCTCCTCGTCAGACATGTCCCAAGTTGCCATCATGCTCTTTCCAGCCTCCCTTTTTGGACATTGTTTGGCAAAATGCCCTTTATCATGGCAGTGATAGCATATCACTCCCTTCAGATCTTTTGCAACTTCAGGGGCCTTGGTAGGAGCTTTGTTGCGACTCCAAAGTCTTTTCATCGCCTTAGAAATAAGAGCAACGTCATCATCGACGACCTCTTCATCATCTTGTCCTTGAGCGATGTCGAAAGCCTTCTCGACTTTCAGAGCAATAGTTTTGACCTTTTCAGAGTCAAATCTATCCTCTCTTCTCTGTTGGATACCTCCGAGCATGGTCAGTTGACCAATCACATCCTCCACGGTCATCGACTTCGTGTCCTTTTGAGACAAGAGAGAAGTCGCCATGCCGTCGCACTTCTTGTTGAGACCCGAAATCAGCTTGTTGGTTTGCTTCCATTGTGGAAGCTTCTCCAAGGAAATCTAGCTGATTGACCACCGATTGGAATCTTGAGTGGTACTCATGGAGGGACTCATTCTTCCCTTGGAATAGATTCTCATATTCTCGCTCAAGGGTTATGATTCTGTCCTTTTTGACATCATCATTTCCTTGATGGAGACGTTTGAGAGCATCCCAAATATCCTTAGCAGTGTCATAGCCTATGACTTTCTTGATCTCACTGCTAGTAAGTGCATGGTGAAGAAACTTCTTAGCACGTTCATTCTTTTCAAGCTTTTTGAAGTCAGCGTCGTCATACTCTGTGACTTCCTTCACTTTGCCATCAGGTTGGAGGAATTTCTCAGGACCAATGGAAATTACTTTCCAAAGTTGTCCATCCAAAGAGCAAATGTGGGTTTGCATTTGTTTTACCCACCAATCATACTCTCCGGGTTTGAGAACTGGAGGTTTCCAAAAGGAGTCATTGATAGCGGTGTTGGTGGTAGACATCTTTCCTGCAAAGTACTAGAAAAATCTAGAGCCAAAACTCTGATACCAATTGTAGGATCTGCGTTAGTACTTCAGAGGTCGTCGACACCTACGATGTCGTCGACCAGAGTTAACAGCTAGTGTTATGCAGCGGAATAAAGACACAAGAAAGATTGATACGTTACCACTTTGAACACAAGGAGTTATAGTGGAAAACCCTCTACAAACCAACTAGTTTGTATAGAGAAAAACCACTTGCCTTCTAAGCTTCAACTTAGAAGGACTTGAAGAGCACTTCGCTCGCTTGTATTGCTTTCTCGGATTACAAAGGTGTTCCTACTCCTAGATGTGAATCCCACACACTCTAGCAAGTACTCTTGCCTTATCTCAATCCTCACTCAATACAATCTCGCTCAACACTCAACCTCCTAAGATCGAATCTCACGATCTCACTCAACACTCACTCACAAATACAATGTTTTCACTCTCCTCCTTCTTAGTCCTAGAATGTATGCACGAAATGTATATAAAAGACTAAGAAGATTGTTGCACGATTCACCCAAATCGGCTAAGACATGAATCGTACATAATCTCTACAAGATCTTTCCTAAAATAAACTCTTAAGCCACGATAAAATCATCTTCAATATCTTCCTTGATCTATTGATGATTTTCCATCTTTATGATCTTATTCTTGCCTTAAACAAACTGCTGAATATGCTGGACGTGATTTCCATATAAGAAAAACACGTTGTTTCCTTTTCTGAATTTTCCCACGCGCTTCGCTTTTGGAAACTGAGGTCGGCGACCTCTCGGCAACCTCTTCGGTTTGGAACCATCAAAACACGAACTCGGTTTTCTGACACCATGTAAGTGTCTAATGAGTCTGCAAAACTTGACAAGAATGACATGAGGAGAATGATCACTTAACTTGACGGAGCCTTTTCAAATAATAGAACTGTTATTAATTGATTAATATGAACGTGCGTGCTCAATATTGTATTGCGTGTGATTTTTTTCATAAAGTGCGTAATTTACAAGTCAATGTACATTTTTCAAATAAAATAATTGTGTATTTTTTGTTTATCATGAATATGCATTTGCAATTAACTAGACTCTGCATATCTATATCTAATTGTATGTGACTTATTTCGCATATAATATAATATATAATTAGTGAAAATATATATATACACAATCTTTAATGTTGTCATATACAACCATTATATATGAAAAGGCCTAAAACATACACAGACACTTGAACTTGTGCGTTTTGGTCATTTGGACACCTGATCTTTTGATCGAACCTATTGGACACTTAAACTTAACCATTGTTATACATTAAACACCCGATGGATGAGGTGGCATGGTGCGTGTACTTAGGTCTCCTACACGAGAGTGAAGACCTTTGATTGAGCTGATGTGGAAATTAATAAACAAACAAATTAAAGTCTTCTTTTTATCTAATTGCTTGTTGTAAAACAAAAATAATCTTCTTTACTTCTTCTCCTTCTTGCCAATAAAGAATTCTTTCCTTTTTCTTTTAACAAAGAATTCTTTCCCTGTGTGCCAATGCTAGCACTCACGATCTCAAGATCCAAAACCATCCTACCACCTCCTCTCCGCCACCGCCAAGCCCAAACGCCAAAAGTGCCGTGACGTCACCGGCGCCGCCACTCCTCCTCCTCAGCCCTCCCCTCCACCTAACCCACAAAACCCATTCAGAGCCAAACTTTCACTGGGGCATTTTGTCAAACAGCTCGTAGGCATCCCATCGGAAACCCGATCCTCCTCCTCCAATGGATTTCCCCTCCAGGTTCACCAAGTTCAACTCCGCCCTCACCGCCGTCCTCCTCAATCCCATGTCCCCTCCTCCTCCTCTGCCACCGATCCAGCCTGGCCCTCTTCGAAATGATGGCCAACGAGCCTAACACCCATTACCGGGAAAACCCACCTCAGATTCACCAAGAATTCTTCCCCTCGCCAATGCCACGGCGACGGCTCCACTCCCCTTCCTCGCCGTCGGCGTCAACCAGTCTGGCCGATACGGATACCCCGGCTTCAACCTCGATTGCACCACCTAAACCCCCTTCCTCCGGCCACTTCTCCGTCCTCCAGATCAACTACAACGGCCAATCCCTCTCCATCTCCGACCCCACAACTGCCTCCCAAACCGGATCCTAACCCTAGACCTCGCCAATTCCCTTTTCTTCGCCCTCGATCTCCTCAACTGTACTACAGACCCCCGATGAATTCTCGCCAATTAGGGATTCCGTGGCGGTAACGTGTCTCAGCGGCTGGAATTTCACGGTCTACGCCACCACGACACCGATTATCGAGATGTGGCTGGAGTTCCACTGTTGCAGAGTCGAGAAATCGGTCCTGGCTCCGGCTGTGTCCATGACCTCCGACGGTTTGGTTTGGTAGAGAAACGGTTCGTGGTGTGGTCGACTGGCGACGCCGGCGCATGTGGCTCGGGGGAGAGAGGGGTTGCTGGCCTGCCTGAGGAAGAAGAGATACAAGGGAGATATTTTTTTTTTTGAATATTATTAATTAAAATTAATTTATTTACATGTTAACTCCACGTGTCCGCGAATGTGATACACATACAATATGAGATCATTAGAGGTGCTTAATCGATAGGAATTGTCAAATTAAAGTGTCTAATAGGTCCACTTTAAAGATCAGATGTTTAAGTGACTAAAACGCATAAGTTAAGGTGTCTATGTATGTTTTAGGCCTATATGAAAATGTACAATTATATTGTATGAGACTACACAATCATTTTTTAAAACTTGAACTCTGAAAGTAAAAAAAAATTATCGACGTGTTGTGTGTCTCCCTCGTATGGAACTAAAAGTTGAAATTCATTGTTATTTCTTATTATTTCTGTTCAGACTCGTTCTCAGATAAACTACTCCTTTAAAATTTGAGATTCAGAATCTACAGACTTCGTAATTAGGGATCACATAAGCAAAGTCCTGAGAATTTGCTCCTCCATAAGCAAGCATAGCTCGGTCCTCCAAATAGAAGCCCACACTCTTAGAGAGGGGATCTTAGAAGCAAAAAAGTCTAGTTTCCAAAAATTAGACATTGAGGGTGACAACCTCATAGTTATAAATGCAACCCGGGGTCTTAGACGAAGCCCGTGGGAAATTGATATGATTATTGCCGACAATTGGATGCTTCTTTGTCATTTTTTGATGATACGCATCCAACATGTGAATAGAGAAACTAACTCCGTGGCCAAGTTGCAAAACTGGGCCACGATCACCCTATTGAACGCATTACAGATAACTTAGAACTTAATGTTCTCATCCGTCAGGATGTCCTAGACCGGCCTCCGTGAAGGGGGCCCGTCTAATCCTTTCCTAATAAAAAAAACTACTACTTTAAATATTTTAGGACGATACCGCGTTATTTGTTTTTTTTTGATAGAAGAGCTACTAGCTCATACAGGCAATCATTAGGCTACCAGAATATTACATGGCCAACCTAAATCATCACAACGGATGATCTTAAAAAAATTCAACAGCCCGGGTTGTTGACTCAACAACCCTTTAAGCTGGATTACAGAAAAAGAAGAGAAGGGGTCTAAAGAAGATGTAGATGAACTAGACATAAGATAATTTAGAAGGCTAAGATTGTATTGTCTCTTAGCAAGAAAATCGGCCGCTTGATTGCACTCCCTGAAACAATGTAAAAAAACCACATAAGGAAAATGCGAAAGAAGGTTTCTGATGTCCTTTATAATGGATAGAATTTCCCAAGGAATTTTCCAAAGACAGTCTAAAGAATTGATAACCGTTAAGTTATCACCTTCAATAATTAGTTTAGTACCAGGTTGCAGATTTATGGTTTGAAGTGCAACCAGCAAAGCCGAAGCTTCAGATTGAAAAACTGATAAGTGTAAGAGTTCCATTCTTCCATAATTTAAAATATGTCAAGTTCATTTCGAATGATGAATGGACCAAGGAAGTGCCAAGGGTTAAAGAACGTAAATAAAGTGGTCAATTTTTTTGAAAGGATCATACATCTGTCCTCTTTTATTAATAAATCATTTCTGAACAAATACAACGTCTCTTATGCCATCAATGTCCACGTTTTTGTCTATTTGTACATAAATATTGATCTAAATGTGCAAATAGTGCATCTTGTGCTGGACTGGACCCAAGTTGATAAGATCTTGACCTTAATCTATAATCGATGATTGAGAGAAGATCATTCATTCTCCATATGTTTTTATTTTTATTTTGGCATTTGATATATAAGTATGAAAAAGAAAAGAGAAAGTAAATAAATCTATAAAGACAATAGTAATAAGCTTTTCTCTTCTACGATGGCTCGTCCTTTGGATGGGGTCAAGCTCCTTGGTGGCCCGATCAGTTTAAATGCTAACTGTTGTAGTCACTTGATAAGAGAAAGACTTTCCAAGACGGTGATTCTGATGGAAGCCGTTGCGGGGCTTAATGACCCCCCGGTGGGGCTCCTTCTTTTGCGCAATCCTTTTATACCCTGCTGATTTTACTTGTCCTTGCTACTCTTCTGAGATCATGGACTGTTTTGGGGATCATGTTGTGCATTGCAGCAATGATATTGGCATTAAATTCCGCCATAACCTTGTCCGAGATGTGTTGGGGGATATATGTACTCAAGCTGGTATTGTTGTGCAAAAGGAGGTGCCTCTAAGTTTTTTGTTTGACGAAGGCAACGGCCTTAGGCTTGCAAATATCCTTGTTTATGGCTAGGATAGGGGTAAAAATGTTTGTTTGGATCTCACTGGTGTCTCTCCCTTCACTAGTGGCGGTGTTGCTGCTTTCGTCCCCGGGGCTGCCGTGGCTAAGGCTATCACCAGAAAGAAGACTAAGTATGCCTCCAAATGTGTTGATAATGGATACGGTTTTATCGCTTTTGCTTTCTCCACCTTTGGGGAATTGGTTGATGCACTTGTTTTTTTTTGTCTAGGGTCACAAGGGCTGCTCAGAGCCATACTTCTAGTGCTAATGTTCATTCTTTTATTTTTCAGAGGTTCTGTTTTGTCTTGAATAATGTAATACCCTGAGAGGTGCTCCTCATGACAACAAGAACTCTTCCTTTTCATGGTTCGAGAGGTCAAAAGAACTATGAAGTTAAGCGTTCGAGGGCAAGAGTAGTACCAGGATGGGTGACCCGGCCTCCTGGAAAGTCCTCCGGTTGGCATGGGATAGCACTTCCAAGGCATTGGGCCTTACAACACAAAGCACCAAAACTAAACAAATCAGAACACAAAACAAAAATAGAGACAAAGTCAGACAGAGCCAAAAACCAAAGTTTGCTAGTCTGATCAAATATAGCCATCAACCACGCAAATCTTCTCCCTCCAACTATCCCTACAAAGTGCCAGATCTGCCGAAATCCCCAAGTGAATGATATCTTGTCCTATCCTATCCGTTCAGCGTTTCCTCAATTGACCCCTCCCTTTGCGAAAGTCTCCTAATCCCAGATTCTAACACCTACGAACTGACACCTCTGGTCCCCACCTTTGAGTATGCCCAAACCACCGCAGTCCTGATTCGTGAAGCTTCTCCTCTAAGCTGGCCACCCCAACCCTGCTCTTGATCACTTCATTTCTAATTCTGTCCAACAACGTGTGCCCACTCATCCATCTCAACATCCTCATCTTGGCGACTAAAAGCCTCTGTTCTTGTGCCTTCATGGTGGCCCAACACTCTGCCCCATAAAATAATATAGTTAGATTATATATTAAAAATATTTAAATAAATAAATTGGACTATATATATTTAAAATAAATACATATTCATGTGGGATTTTGTAATCTTTCTATCAATAAGACGCTAACCAAATGAGACAACATCTTTGATCATACAAGTAAGAACATGCATCCCTTCGAACAATGATTTTTTATAAAAATAATTAAATAATATAGCTATATAATCTGATTAATTTATCTTACTTTTATAAATATTTTATATCTAAAACATATACAAGTTATCGGAAAAACGGTTGAAATATGTACATAAGGTAAGTTATCGGGAAAACATTAAATAAGAGAGATGCTAACCCAAAATGTATTAATATATTGTGCCGTGCCTAATTCGGTAAATACAAATTTAAAGCTGCCTATCTCTTTTTACCTTTAACCACTAACTTTTCCTACTAAGGTTCAGTTTCGGTGCAACACATATTATGGATAATAATATCTTTTTTTGAAAAGAGTTTTTTTCCACCAAACAAGTAATCCATCACGTCCAATAAAGTGGATAAGTGGACCCTATATTTTATGAGATTGTTACAGACAATTGTCTATGCTTTATTTGGTTTATAAATCTTTTTTTAAAAACAATCTATTATATTTTATAATATGTTTGCAACCGAAGAGATCCTAAAACCCAAACGAGGGCAGTAGCGTTCAGATGGGAAAAAAGCTTATAGTGTAAAATGAGAACAAAGAAAGACCGTTGGATTAGAGATCTGGACGGCTAAGATTAAAAAGTTGGGTTCATGGAAAAATAAAAAAATAAGGCAGTTCATTAAGAATGGCACGAAGCGTAATTTTTATCATAATTGAAGGACAAGACTAAAATGCTCTTTTGAATATTACGCAAACTCATGACGTTGCTGACTCTCCCAGAAGCCATTCTCATTCATCTTGTTGGGCGAATCTTCTCTGAAATTTGACTAGCTCCATGGCCAAATCTACACCACGAACTCGGAATTTCTCCCCCGATCTCAGTCAAATCTTTAATGCTAAACATCAATTGGTTTTTCAATTCAAAGATTAATCCATGGAGGACAAAGGTAGAAATGTATACAAAATTTTGGATTTTCTAGGGTTTTTGTTATGTGCAGCTTCCATGTGGTGAAATTAAGACAATGTTGAAGACTAAAGTGAGAAATCAGAGTCAGTTTTTGCCTTTTTTAGGCCCTCCAAGCTTCACCACCAAAAAACGCAACCAGGTCCGGGAAGATGTGCAAAGTCAACAATGGAGTTGTGTCACAATTAAGTAAACCCCACCACCGTAACCACATTTTTATATATTACACCACCTGTGTGGCATGTTATAGTATAAAAGTTATTTCCACTTACACAAGCTGATTTATTTGTTTGTCAATTCGTTATTTGTTATTGTTGACAAAATACAAAATCGATTTTTTCGATTATAAATTTTGGTTCATTATAGCTCTTCTTTCGGTTCATGATTATATAAACTCGGGTTCATAATAGTTCATTTAACTCTTCTTTCACGTGCATTATTTTGTGGTTCATGTATTACGGTTAGGTTCATAACAATTGTCATAAAGGTTCATGAAATTTAATTCACAGTATTTGTTCTTGATCCAACGCTCTAAATTTGATCTTAGTTCTTACCATAAGAAATGTTTTCATCAGGGTTCATAATAGTTCATCTTACAGTTCATGTTTTTTGAGTTCATGACATTAGTTCTTTTGGTTCATAGTAAATTAAAGTTTGGTTCATAATAGTTCATCTTACAATTCATGTCTTTTAAGTCATACATACTAGTTGTAATTTTGGTTCATGACATTTTTTTTTTGGTTCAAAGTACATTAAAGTTTGATTCATGCGCTTTTAAGTGTAATTGTTACTCGTATTTGAATTTATGCTTGTAGTTTAATTGAATACTACCTATGATTTTAAATTACATTGTTATTACAATAGTTAACTAGAAGTAGTGGAAATCACTACAGATGCTACGTAATGGAAAGGGTCCATTTTGAGAAAACAATGTGAAAGATTGATCATTGATTACTTACACGGTTCATAGAATTAATTACACGGTTAATAGTGTTCGACATGAAGGTTCATAGTATTCGACATGAAGGTTCATAGTATTCGACATAAAGGTTCATTTTGTTTAACATAACGGTTCATAGTGTTCAACATGAAGGTTCATGGATTTTACTTAACCAGTTCATTTAACAAAAAATCATAATATTTGTAAAGAAGACATTCAGCTCATTGGGTTCGATGTGAAGTAAAAAACAACCAAAATAGCAATTACAATGTAGCAAAGTGATTTGTCAAACACAAAGTAACATAAAAATAGACAACTTAATCCAAAAAAAATATAACAACTACTAAAAGACAAATAGAGATCAAATTGGAACTTCAATGTTCGGTTGTGGGTATGAAATAAGAACAATCTTGTGATAGGTGAAGAATGTATGTGTCACTAGCTTCATCATGATCATCCAATGGAACTCCATCAACATTCTTATCATTATTAATACCCTTTAATGGAACCCCATCAACACTAGCATCATTATCCGAATGAGACAAGTTAGGATGACCGGAGCTTGATGAACAACCTACATTAAAAAAAGAAAAAATTAAGCTAATTATAAGCAACATGGAACACATAATGGGCAATAAAAATGTGAAAAAAAAACATTTTCCTTTTGGTTCAGAAATAGTCATTACGGTTCATAATATTACACTATAAGGTTCATTGAAAATCACAATGCGGTTCATATAAATAACAATAGTATTTGACATAAATTACATCAAATTTGGTCATTCTAGGTGGATTTGGAAACCAAATGAACAATGTCTACTAGTTTATTTCAAATGTTAGGATAACCGGACCTTGATGAACCCCATCAACACTAGCATCATTATCAAGACCCTTCAACTAAACTCCATTTATACTATTATCATTATCCGAATTAGACAAATTAGGTTGATCAGAACTTGATGAACAACCTACAATAAAAAAGAGAAAAAGAAGAGATCAAGTAAAAAGGTGCAAAATGCCGTTTTTAAGTTGGTTCACAAATTTTGTCATTTTGGTTCGTAATATTAAAAAAGAAGGTTCAATGAATATAATACGGCGGTTCATATAAAATAACAATACAAAATTAACGTGAATCGATCTAACAAAGGTCACAAAGATACTAACTGCTTATTCAAAACAATATCCTACTAGTCAATGTGGATAACTAGATATAGACATATACACAAAAGCATCATATTCAACAAAGCATACTAAGCATCATATGCAAACATTCATTTTATTCACAAGGAGGAATTTGAACACTAAAATATCATCAATACGTGAAAAGGTCTTGCAATTTGCCCATATTATCTTCATATTCACTAATTAGAACATTAAAAACAATATTCCAAGACATTTTAGCAAAACATGCTCATTGAAACATTTTATCAAACACTTTGTGGGCAATCTAATAAGCATACAAATTTTAATTCTAGTTTTTATAAAAATTTGTTTCCAATTCCAAAATCAAGAGTAAAACACATTTCTCCATGATCTCAAGCAATAAATAACCATAAACAACAACAAATTTAGATAGAGATCCAAATCAACCACCAAACTAAACTCTTCTTAAGTACTTTTCAAAACCACTTACCTAAACTCATTGTGTCTTCAATTTGGAGTAAGAGTATGCGTCGATCAAAGGCGAGATCGAGATCGAAAGGGGGATCGAGAGCACAAGCTCGATCTAGAGCAATAGTGTACGTGTTGGTCGCCGGCAAAATCATGTAGGAGAGGATTGTGTTCTGGTCGCTTGATGCGAATGAGGGAGTTGAAGATTGAAATTAAAATAAAGCACAGTAAAATGACAAAACTACCCTTTCAACTTTAAAAAATAGAGGAGTGTGAGTGTTGAGAGCAGCCCATTTGAACCCTTGATCTTACAAAATCAACGGATGAGAGTTGCTCTCATTTCTTAGGATAAGAATGATTCTCATTTGATCTCCAATCAATGAGGGCATAAGGGCTTAAGAGATTTTAGACGGATTACTTTTTTTTTTTTATGAGAGAGTTCATAATGTATTCACAGAGCTATGTAGAAAACCCTAGAAAAACAGACCATTTTGTGCACATATGCATCTATGTTTATTTGATTTCCTCAATTTTGTGCATAGTACGCAACTACGCATATGTCATCCGCCTTTAAACTTATGCCTAACTTACTGGTGGAAAACTATTATTATCACGAAAAGAGTGAAATTGTAAAATTATGCATGCCTACCTTACTTTTTTTAAGAGGAAGCACAATACCCTCATTAATTGTTTATTTATTCATCTATATATCATGTATCTCGTGTTTTCCTCAGTTATAAATAGTATGTGCACTGCTGGACGGAAGCACAATACACTCACAACTAAAATCTAGCTACTAAAGAGGAAAAAACAAGAAAATGTCTCTAGCAAGGTTCATCGTTCTGAAATCAAATGCTAGTAACAAGTACCTATGTCATGGCAAGGACAAAGGAGCTACTCATGCGTCTCTCCGTTTCTCTCGCGAAATGAAGCAACCCAAGGCTGCGGAGTTTTGTAGGATCGATGTGTTATAATACAGACTCTGATCCTTGTGGGATCAAAGAACTGGACAGCGGAAGCAAATAGGAAACAAGTACAAGCAGAGTAATGATCCCTTGCAGGGATCAATCTATCACGAAACGAAAACAACACACACAAAAGACAAAATATTTAGAGAAGAAACCTAAAGCAACCAACTAGTCACTTTAGTAAAACCTCTACCTTCCTTATAAGGATTTTCAATGGATTACTTACTTTTATTGATTATCACGAACTACAACGGCAAGTTAAGGTACAAACGTAAACTAGACTCCTCCTAAAATACTCTCCTAACTTCTAGCCCTTATAACATATAAGCAACTCAAAGTAGACCAACTATACCTAAGAAACCTGACCTCTCAAGCTTCAATTGGTTCGAGTCCTTCTTCAGTATCAACAAGTGCGTATGATGTTACTGATCCCTGAGACTGTGCAGATAGTTGATCCTTTGAACAACGACGATGATGCTCTCCTCTTAGAACTCTAATGGCTGGTTAAGAAGCTTCCAAAACTCCTTAAAGTCGCTGCCTTTCTTCTCCAAACGAAGTGTTTTTTTCTCTAGTAGAAGCACTTTAAGCGGGTAATTTCCAATCTTAGAAAAACCCTAAACTCTATCCCAATTTATAGTAAACGATTAGATCAGATATGATATTATTTTCTTGCCATAAAATTATATCTTTCAACCTAATAATTAACCATACACGGATTTACACAATCAAATCTTCAACAAGATCTTCTATCATATCTTCTTGATTCCTTGGGATCCAAGTGATGACCAAATCAATAAGATATGCTTCCCATAATTATTATCAACCTTTTAAAGGATAATAACAACCTCTTCCAGTTGTAGATACACGTTCTTAATGAAGAAAACATGCTCCTTTCTTAAATAGACCTCTATCACGTGGCTGACTGACATATTGATCCCTCTGGGACCAATCTCTCTTTTTGCTCTTGTTCTCTCGTTCTCTTGTTCCCTTTGCACCTTTTTTCTCCTGAAACACTTTGGAAAAACTCAAACCACTAAACCTTATGGTGTTTATCATCATCAAAACTCATGGGGCTGATCTTGAGAGATCATTTGATTGTTCGACTGATCCCGAGCGAACATCAGTCAAACAATTTCCCCCTTTTTGATGATGACAAACCCATACATCAAAAATGCATATTATATCAAGTTAAGAAACATGAAACATGCACATGCAAACACTAAGTATAGAAAGTTGTTGTTCCCCCTAAAACCAATAACTTCTTCTGTTGTTGTTCTCCCTAAAGACAACACTAATCCGTACCAATCATGTTAGGCAGGACGTTCACCTCGGCATAAGCATAAACTACATCTCCTTGTGTAAGCTCATCTCTGCATTTTTCCTAACTTCCCCCTATTGGCATCATCAAAAGGTTAGATCAAACAGAGTATAATATAGAGTTACCACATTCTCAATCGAAACTACTAAAGTTTTTTATGCCTACAAAATTACCACACCGTCACATTGTTCCCAAAGCAAACATCATAATAGAGTTCAAAAGCATCAAACAAAAGAACTCAACCAGACTTTGAAACAATTTTTGTGGGAGATCAACTGTTATGGAGTGAAAAAGAGGGTTCCAATCATGTCTTAGCTACTAGATTAACGTTTCCCTAGTTACCTTTCAGGAGCTCAAGACCTTGATCCTCTTTGACTTCTATCTTTGAACAAACATACTATGTTTCATTCTTCTCTTCGTTGATCCTTGGGTAAGGAACCTCAACTTCTCCTGTTGCATTATTCCCTTAGGAACATCATTCTGCAATCTTCTTTTGAAGAAAATTTTCACTATTTTCTCTGTTGTTCCCTGGGGAACACACTTCACTCCTTTCTTTTAATTTGAGAGAGCTTCTCTCTTTTTCATCTCTCATCTTTTCCCTCTTTTTTTTTTAAAAAAAATCTCTCATTTTTCTTAACTCTCCTTGTCTTTCATTGGCACAAACACACACAACCACCCACACTTCTCTTCTTGATCCTTAGAGCCTGATTATCCATCTTTTCCATTAATCCCTCTACAATAGGTACCACGCATCCTAGAGCATAGACATGACAAGGAACAAAAACAGGCTGTGTTTGGATAACACATTAAGGATAGACATATAATGTATCCAAACAAAATATGAGGTACGGATTTTTTACATCCAAGGTAATTGATCCCAGTTCTGGGCTAATAAAAAACAGGTTCATAGGGACCTTTTACCTGGACAAGACTTAGGGAAGGCTATTGATTCGCTCTACTTTGTATGGGTTAACTCTTGTATTTTAGAGCTATATTAAGAGTGTTTAGATTAGTTTTGAGCGTTATTGTAATATCAAGACCGAAGACACAAGATTTGAAGAATCAAGAGTTAAAGAGCTTAAAGATGAAGAATCGCCACTGCATGATTGCCGCGGACACGTTACACATGGCGCGGGCGCGGTGGCGTGGAGGAGCGAACCAGCCAAGACCGTGAAGGCCGCGGACGCGTCGCCTCCGGCGCGGTCGCGGTAGAAGCTGACCCGGGAATTGACCAAGTGAAGGCCGCCGCGGGCGCGGATCTGGTGCCGCGGTCGCGGTGGTAGCCGACTTCCAGACGGGCGAGATTTCACTGTTTCTATCTTGTTTCCTTTCCTATCTTTCGGTTTCCTATCTTATTTAGTCCGAAAAGGTTGATCTTTTGGGCTATATAAGGGGGACCTTTTCTAGGTTTTGAGGATATCCAATTTCTTATCAATCAATTGTAATTTAATAAAGATTAGAGTTTTCTTTGTAATGGAGAACTAACTCTCCTCTGGAGTTTATTCAATCAAGGAAGCTTTATTATGAAGTTATGAAATTCTGGTAACCTCTTTATCCGTAGGTCTTTATTGATACTCTTGTGCTTCATCCCATGATCTATGTTTGATTTTATGAGCCTGATCAACTTGTTTGATTGACTTAGATCTATTGTTTGAATTAGGATTGGTTGTTGTCTATGCATCTTTCCTATTCTCGAAACAACTCTATTCTAGGACCGTGGACTAGTTTAGGGAAGAGTATTCAATGGTTAAATTGTGCATGAGACTCGTAGCTTGATTGCATGATTTGATTTCCTATTATCCCTGTGCTCTATGCTAATTCTAGGTTAAGCGTCCTTGCCTAGGGTTATAGAATTGCTTGGACCGTGGACTTGCGATTTCTAATGATTGGGATTGGAATTGACCTAAGCATATAAAGAGGTGGATGAATTCATGATCAACATATTAATAAAGTGGAATTGATTGAATGAACTCTGCTTGATAACTTTGATTGAAAACAACTTTCAAAACCCCCCTTTGATTACTTGCATGAAAACCACATAAAATCGGAATAAAACTGATTCCTTTGGGTTCGACCCCTTGCTTGCCTACTATACTTGTGTTTGCATGTTTGGGATTTATTTTTGATTAGGGAACAACGACTTTGCCCGAGTCAAATTTTGGCGCCGTTGCCGGGGAATCTTTTTCTTGTTTTGATTTTGTGTGTTTTCGCGTTCTACGCCCAAACCGCGCCCGCGGTTTGTACGCAGAACCGTCCTTTGGGTTCGGACCTAACATATGGTCCGTACCCGGTCTACTAATACATCTCCTGTGCGCTTTGATCTAGAAATTGACAGGACTCTCCGGAAGATAAGAAGTGCCCCCAGACCCTCTACATCTTACAACCTTCTTGAATCTCTCTCTCTCTCTGACTCTGAACCAGAAGACGCCATGGCGGAACAAACTATTCGCCAACTCACGGCGCCTGATCTCCAGCAACAGCAGCTCGCTGTTCAATTCCCCGAACTCGGGGAGGGTGTGAAGTTCGAGCTCAAGTCTGGCCTCATCCACCACTTGCCCAAGTTCCATGGGTTGAGCGGTGAAGACCCGAACAAACATCTTACTGAATTCCACGCGGTGTGCGTGAGTATGAAGCCCACAGATGTGACGGAGGATCAAATCAAGCTCCGGGCTTTTCCCTTCTCTCTTGAAGACACCGCCAAGGACTGGCTCCTTTATTTGGTGCCAGGCTCTATCACTACTTGGGCGGCCATGAAGAAGGCGTTTCTTGAGAAGTACTTCCCCGCTTCTAAACAAACATCTATTAAGAAGCAACTCAGCAGTTTGGAGCAAGGGGAAGACGAGAACCTCTATGACTATTATGAGCGCTACAAGCGGCTCATCGCTAGTTGTCCCTAATATGGCTATCAAGCCAAGGACCTTATTTGCTACATCATCGAGGGACTCTGCGACATTGACAAGAGGCTCGTGAATGCATCTTGTGGGGGTAGTTACGAGAACTTGACCCCCGCTGCAGCTTTTCAGAAGGTGGAGATCTTGGCGGAACAAGCCCGCAATCAGAAATCAAGGACCAAGATCAGGTCCGTGAGTGTGGTGAATGAGTCCCTGAATGCTGAAGTAAGGGAGCTCAAGGATCTTATGAAGCAATTTCTCACAAAGAAGACGGCCCAGCAAGTCAACGCTTGTGGTCTATGTTATGATGCTAGCCACCACACGGATCAATGCCCTACTATTCAAGAGACCGAGGAGTCGGTCAATGCTATTGGCAACTACGGTGCGCCCCGACCCCGGAATGATCCTTATTCTAACACTTACAATCCGGGGTGGGCGAACCATCCTCATCTAAGGTGGAACAACCAGCAGCAGCAGGATCCACCACAACAGCAGCAGCAGTACGCTCCTCAGGGCCAGCAACAACAATTCCGGTCCAATAACTATGCCCCGAGAGCGCCTGCTCCGTCTCAGAATGACGCTATTACTGCCCTCTTGAAGGAGAACCAAGAGACGAGAGCCGCTGTAAAGAATCTTGAGACTCAGCTGAGCCAACTTGCTACCATGATCAATAGGCTCGAGTCTAAGGATTCCGGGAAACTTCCCTCTCAACCGCTCAATCATAAGGAGAATGTGAGTGCCATGAATTTGAGGAGCGGTAGAACACTGGCGAGCCGGACATCACCCACTGGTGACGTACCGCGCCCGCGATCCCCTGGCCGCGACCGCGCCGGGGCGACAGCACAAGAGGACGAAGCCTATGTTGAGTTTCCGCGCCCGCGCTCTCCCCTCCGCGCCCGCAGAAACCCAACAGAGCACATGGAGCAAGAAAGGCGTGACGACCCGCGCCCGCGGAGTTTGGACCGCACCCGCGGTAAAGAGGCCGAGCGAAATTTCGAGGCTCTACTCGATTATGCTTTCAAGAATTACTCACCTCCTCGCCCAAGCTCTCCAAGACGGACCCGAGCTCCAGCAGCAGAAGAGGATGATGGCTATGTGGCTCAACCTCTTCCACCATTGGATTCTTTCAAGCCACCCCCTCCATTCCCCGAAGCTCTCAAGGACACAAGAAAGCCGGCACATGACAAGGAACTCTTTGAGACCTTCGCCAATTGTCGGGTAAATGTTCCTCTTCTTAATCTCATCCAAAGTGTCCCTCGTTTTGCTAAATTCATGAAAGAGCTATGCACCATTAAAAGAAAGAATAGGACTAGTCCTAAGATTAAAAAGGTAGCTCTAGTTGAAAAGACTCAGGAAAGCAAAATTGAGACTTGTAATTCCCTACTCCAGAAGCAATTACCTAAAAAATGCTCTGACCCAAGAAGATTCACCGTCCCTGTCACTATTGGAGAAACTAAAATTGAGCGTGCTATGCTAGATTTTGGTGCCTCCATTAATGTTCTCCCAGCTTGCATGTATGATAGGTTAGGCCTTGGTCCTTTGAAGAAATCTGATATTGTTATTGAATTGGCCGACCATTCTAATGTGCGCCCGAAAGGGTTAGTTGAGGATGTTCTACTGCAGGTGCAGGGTTTGATCTTTCCTGCGGATTTTTATGTGATGGAGATAGGCGAAGGGCGGTACGACCCGGTTCTCTTACTTGGTCGTCCATTCATGAAAACCGCCAATGGATCTCTTTCCATATCCCATGGTGGCAACACGGTCCGAATTGATGTTGATGAGGACCCGTATTGATCGTATCCACGTCGAGCCAACGACGTTAAACAAAAGCGCTGCTTGGGAGGCAACCCAAGGATTAGATAGATTGTTTTTCCATTCCTAGCTTAGGATTTGCTTGTGTTTTTAGCTAACATGCAAGTACTAGGTCCGAAAGGACACGCCTGGCGTGAAACCGCGCCCGCGCCGCCTTGGCCGCGCCCGCGGTGGATCACCAGTGACGCCCCGACGAACAGGTACTAGCCCGTGCTCACGGCAACCATACTGCGTCTCGGTTTTAGCTCGTTTTTGTTTATTATGAAAAAAAAAGAAAAGAAAAAAGACAAAAAGATGACTTCTTGGTCACATTCTATCTCTATATTTGCCATTCATCTATATCCATTCTATCCATCTTCTATCTTTCCACCATTCTATTTCTTCTTTCCATTCATCTTTGTATTTTCCATTCTTTGGCTGTGTAAAGCCTAAGTATGGGGGACGCTTTGTTCCCCCGGGAGTTCTTTTCTCCATGGTTCGAGTTCGAGTATTGATCCATCTTCCAAGAAGACGAGCAAAGATACGAAGGTTTCCTACACATCACGTTTTTCGAGACAAAGTCAAGCCATTGTTCCTACACGAGACCCGCGTCCGCGCCCCACCAGCCGCGCCCGCGGTGAGTCCCACCGATGACTTCCGTCTCTGCTCCAATTCCGCGCCCATTGTGCCGCACCCGCGGTGAGTCCCACCGATGACTTCCTTCTCTGCTCCAATTCCGCACCCGCGCCCATTGTGCCGCACCCGCGGTATGCCCACCGATTGGAAATACAAAGCTTTGTATGAAGGGTTCTCCCATTCCACCTCTCTTCATCGTTTGTGAGTCTTCTGATTATCTTTCTCCTTGCTTCTATCCTTTCTCTTTGCTTTATTGAGGACAATGAAGGATTTAAGTATGGGGGAAGGAGTACTCGCATTCGCTTATCCTAGTTAGAGATTTGCTTCAGATTTTTGATTTTCTTCTTTTCATGGAGCACTTGCACCATACTTTTTGCATAATAAAGAAAGAAAGAAAAAGGAAAAAGATAGAAAGAGCCATAAAAAATTGAAAAAAGGCATATAAATCCTGGGATGAGTCGAAAACCCGAAAGGGCGGCTCAGGTAATAAGCAGGTAACCCGGACCAGCATTAGGCTGGGGTAATATGAGGCTTATGAGTGATTGTGAGTTTTTGTGAGCACACCTTGAGAAAAATGAAAAGAGCGGTTAGGTGAAAACCCGAAAGGGCGCCTAAGCAGAATTGAGCGGTAAAATTCGAGTGATTAGGATTCATTCTTGCTTGGGGACTTTGGGGCTTACATGTTAGATTTGGGTAGATCCTAGGTTGCTCTCCTTCATGTTTTAGAGCTTGAGTGTTATATCATGTTGTGAGGTGTGTGTTTGAGCTTCATTGTTTTATGCTCATGATTTCTCTATATTTTGGGTTCGGGTTGTGAGTTGAGTGTTTTTATCTTCCCTTGTATTTCCTGAGATCTTAAATGTGCTTACTTGTTGTATTTGTTTGAGCTTACTCGAGGACGAGCAAGATCTAAGTATGGGGGAATTTGATTCGCTCTACTTTGTATGGGTTAACTCTTGTATTTTAGAGCTATATTAAGAGTGTTTAGGTTAGTTTTGAGCGTTATTGTAATATCAAGACCGAAGACACAAGATTTGAAGAATCAAGAGTTAAAGAGCTTAAAGATGAAGAATCGCCACTGCATGATTGCCGCGGACGCGTTACACATGGCGCGGGCGCGGTGGTGTGGAGGAGCGAACCAGCCAAGACCGTGAAGGCCGCGGACGCGTCGCCTCCGGCGCGGTCGCGGTAGAAGCTGACCCGGGAATTGACCAAGTGAAGGCCGCCGCGGGCGCGGATCTGGTGCCGCGGTCGCGGTGGTAGCCGACTTCCAGACGGGCGAGATTTCACTGTTTCTATCTTGTTTCCTTTCCTATCTTTCGGTTTCCTATCTTATTTAGTCCGAAAAGGTTGATCTTTTGGGCTATATAAGGGGGACCTTTTCTAGGTTTTGAGGATATCCAATTTCTTATCAATCAATTGTAATTTAATAAAGATTAGAGTTTTCTTTGTAATGGAGAACTAACTCTCCTCTGGAGTTTATTCAATCAAGGAAGCTTTATTATGAAGTTGTGAAATTCTGGTAACCTCTTTATCCTTAGGTCTTTATTGATACTCTTGTGCTTCATCCCATGATCTATGTTTGATTTTATGAGCCTGATCAACTTGTTTGATTGACTTAGATCTATTGTTTGAATTAGGATTGGTTGTTGTCTATGCATCTTTCCTATTCTCGAAACAACTCTATTCTAGGACCGTGGACTAGTTTAGGGAGGAGTATTCAATGGTTAAATTGTGCATGAGAGTCGTAGCTTGATTGCATGATTTGATTTCTTATTATCCCTGTGCTCTATGCTAATTCTAGTTTAAGCGTCCTTGCCTAGGGTTATAGAATTGCTTGGACCGTGGACTTGCGATTTCTAATGATTGGGATTGGAATTGACCTAAGCATATAAAGAGGTTGATGAATTCATGATCAACAGATTAATAAAGTGGAATTGATTGAATGAACTCTGCTTGATAACTTTGATTGAAAACAACTTTCAAAACCCCCCTTTGATTACTTGCATGAAAACCACATAAAATCGGAATAAAACTGATTCCTTTGGGTTCGACCCCTTGCTTGCCTACTATACTTGTATTTGCATGTTTAGGATTTATTTTTGATTAGGGAACAATGACTTTGCCCGAGTCAGCTATACAACTACCATCATTTCGGCTTGTATCAAGGGTTAAACAAGATCAAGCCAGTTGTCTCGGGATCAAAGAAACGTGCTTTTGAGTTTAATCATTCTAGCCTCTAGCTATTAGAGCATGCAATGTTCCCAACTTCAAGTGCAATATTAGATCACACAACACAGAGAAAACATCTGGCAGCTATTAGAAAGAACGCAATAGATGCAAAAATTCCCCATAAGATGCTACTTAATTAACCAATCAGCGTATCAACAAGTGAGTTCCTGACTCACCTCCACTTCGAGGTTGTGAGGGATCATTCTCAGCGAAACACCTCTCCTTAAGTTGTTCCCCTCACACCTCCCTGCAAACTAAGCTCAAGTACTAGTTTTGGGGACCCACACATACTTTGGTTCCCGGGGGTTAGTCCTTGTACCAAATGACTCTTTTCCACAATGCACACAACACGAACGAGAAGACTTACATCCTTTCTGTTGTTGCACTTTCTGGCCATTGTTCCTTGATCTAGGAAACCGTCTGTTGTTCCTAAAAGCATAGCCCCCACGCTACTCCCAATGGCCATAGCCTTGCTTGACCTGTGGTTGTTCCCTTCTCCAATGGAACCTTTCTCTCTTCTGTGGTCCCTTGGCATTAGTCCTTTGCTAATTGTGACTTGCACCTTGTGCACTTGACTCACCCTTCTCTGGTTTGTAGCCTAAACTAAAGTGATTGATCTCAACAGATCCATCAACATTGTTCCTAGCGGAACCACTTGCATTCTTCCCAGCGGAACCACCTGCATTGTTCCCATTGGAACCAGTAGCCTTGTTGGCTTGCTTTAGCCAAAGCTTATGTGCTTTCTGTCCTACATACCAAGAAGATTGATTAGTAAAACCACTATTTTCAATAACACTTACTTTAGCCTCCAAGTGCTTGTTCCTATCGGTAGCACTTTACAACCTCCTTTGAAGACGATAGACTTCCTCCTTGTCTTCAATCTTTCTCCCTGGTTGTTCCTTAACAAATCTCAACTCATAGAGTTTCTTTTCATTCATAAGGTTAGTGGCAACAAGCTCATCAACCCTAGATCTCAATTCATTCAACTCAGTTTGATCAGAGGGATTAATCTTTTTCAACTCGATAGAAAGTCTTAAATTTTCAGTTTTAACACTTTCCAAGTTAGCATGCAATTCCTCATTCTTAGACATCAGATTTTCAATATCATTCTTAAGAGTAGGACATGTATCACACGAAATAGAAGAATAAGTATCAACATTTTCAAGTTTCTTTTCTAGTTCTTCCTTCTCGTCTAAAAGGTTCTTAATGGAATCAATTAAGGACTTTTTCTTAAAAGACTTCAACTCAGTAAAAAGATCAGGTTTTTCACATACCTCTTCTTCTTCTTCGGGATCAGTTTGGAGTTGTTCCCTGTCCACCAATCAGTGATGATCCGGCTCAAGACGACTTGTCCCCGCATACAGCAATAAAGGCTGGTTTCTTTCCTTTGTCATTACCTTCTTAGAAGAGTCCTCATCACCCGACTCCTTCTTGTGTGGGCAATCCCTAGCAAAATGTCCCTTCTTATGTGATTCGCCTTAAGATCGGACTCGATTCTGGCTCGAGGGAGTTCATGGACTTTCTTGAAAATGCCTTGGACGAGAGCTTTTGCGTAACCTTGCGAAATTTGGACGAATTTGCAACATTTCGGACGTCGGCAAAATTTTGGTGAATCAAACTCTTTTGGTAGGATTTTTATTTATGTGGGACAAGTAGTCGAGCCCTCCCATTCGGTCAACTCACCGGGAGGGATCGACTAAGAGATACAAGGGGTGCGGAACCGAACCCTAACAACCCTAGCATCTCTAAGGATAAGTAGGCGAACTCACTCGGTGTGAACCAAGAGCGGACGCGTAAGGAGGGTGGGGCGAGGCTCGAGTCTCACGAGCCATGCCGGCCTCCGAGCCCTCAGTTATCCGAAGGCCGGGGTTTGATAGAAAAATAGGAACGGCAAGGCCATGGCTCGAGTCACACGAACTGTAGCCCGCCGCCCGGCTCTCGCATCTCACGAGAGCCCTACGGCTTGAATCCCACAAGCCGGGACAACCCGAGACCCTAAACTAGGACAAAACGTCTCAAGTAGAGTTCAAGCTTCAATAACAACATATTGAAAAACAATTACATTCCCTCTTTATTTATAGGGCCAAAAATGAGGAAATTTTAAGCTAGCGACTTCGGCTCCAAGGCGGTTCATTGATGGTGGTTGCTTAGCGCGGAAGTCACCGTCTTCATAGCTCAAACTTCGCCTCCAAGGAAGGTTGAGGAGGTAGAGTGGCGGCATGGGCTTGGAGAAGGGGAGTGACGAGTGGGCTTGGGCCCGAATCCTTGCCTCGGTTGTTCTGGACGAGCCCACCTTGTCTTGCATCGGACACTTATGGACTTCACTCCAAGAAAGGCTCGTCTTGAAAGCCCGGGGCGCGGCCTAGTCGAAGGCCCAGAACCGGCACCCACCCTTGAGCGCGCACGCCCTCGGGAGGCACCGGCGCCGCGGACCCGGTGCCAATACGAGGCACCGGCGCCGAAGGCCGCTTGCGCGGTGCGCTCGGCGCCGACCTCAGGAGCGTTCTTCGGGGATCGAGGCATGATCACATCACCTTCTCTTGACAATTGTAGCATAAAGTGTCAGGATTACACTTAAAGGATATACCTTTGCCGTTTCCATCCTTGTTCCTTATGTTGAGATACTTTCTCACGGCGCTAATGCTAAGAACAATGTCAGGATCATTGTCCTCCTTCTCATTCTTGGCCTCCTTAACCTGCTTCAATGTCTTAGAAACCTTCAAGGCAATGTCTTTCTTGTTAGGAACGTCCTCTTCATAGGATTTCAACTTGTCCTCGTGTGACGTGAGTGATCCAATGAGGTTCTTTAGCTGCAAGGTACTCTAGTCCTTTGCCTCCTCAATAGCCGTTATCTTTAGCTCCCACTTCTTGGGCAAACTCGTAAGGATCTTATGAACCTTGTCCTCCATAGTGTACTTCTTTCCTAAACAAGCTAGCTCATTGACAATAACATTGAAACAAGCCATCATATCTTTAATGGACTCACCTTTATCCATTTTATTCAACTCATATATTTTCACAAGAATGTCAATTCGATTCTTCTTAACCTCAGTAGAACCTTTATGAGTTGCACATAATAAATCTCAAATTTCCTTAGCACTAGAGCATGTTGAAACTCTTGAGAACTCATTATCATTTAAGACATTATTAAACAGTTTTATGGCCTTAAAAGTCTTAGAAAGTACCTGCTTCACCTCAGCATTTAAGGCACTTACCGGCTCAGGAACAATCTCACCAGTTGTGGCATCCTTCATTGTTACCTCCTTTGGACCATTGGCAACTATGTCCCATAAGTCCAAGTCCTCAGATTTGATGAAAGTTTCCATCTTGTTCTTCCACCAACTGAACTTCTCACCTTCGAAGAGCGGGGGACGTACCATCGAGTGTCCTTGACTGTTCCCTTCGTGACTACTCATCTTTTCCTAAACAATCCTAGCACAAATCAAGAGCACACCAGGCTCTGATACCAATTGTAGGATCGACGTGTTAGAATACATACCCTGATCCTTGTGGGATGAAAGAACTGGACAGCGGAAGCAAACAGGAAACAAGTAGCAAGCAGAGTAATGATCATTAGCAATGATCAATCTATCACGAAACGAAAACAACACACACAAAAGACACAATATTTAGAGAGGAAACCCAAAGCAACCAACTAGTCACTTTAGTAAAACCTCTACCTTCCTTAGAAGGATTTTCAATGGCTTACTTACTTGTTGGGACGATATTAAGGACGTCAGTCGTTAATATCTAAACCAATAATAATCGTCCATTGTTTTGATAATGACAAACTCAAATGTATTTGATAAGTTGTCCAAGTTTTGATCTCAGGTAAGTCCAGTGGACGCACATGAGCGAAAAGGACAACAAGTGAACAGCAGTCCCTATGCTGTAGGGACGCATGTTACCAGAACTTCCAAAGCTAAACGTAATTGGCGGAGTCCCTGCGCAAGATAGGACGGAGTCCTCATCAAGAAGGGACGCGCGCCAAAATACGGACGAAGTTCAAATTCAAATCAAGGCCGCCCCAACATGATTACATCATCGTCCGGCCTTAGTCCTCAAAAGGAAGCTTCCTTTGTCTGGGCACGTGTAGACAATGCCAAAGACGTCGCTTTCCCAGCGATGGTCCCCTACCCACGCGGAGGCTTCCCAAGCGTCAACAGAGTTGACTTCCTCAAGACGCTCATCGCACCGTTGATCAAAGATCGAGGATCCTGCCAAGTCTCAGAGGACGCTAGAGGACAAGAATCACTTCCGCTATAAATACTCTCCAAGGAGTATGCATAGCGGTGTGTGGGTGAAAGAGTGGACTTTGAAGACTTTCTCTCAAGCTCTCCCGAAGCATTCAAGAACACGAACGAAGATCAAGAAGATCAAGTGAGCTTGAAGCAAGAGAAAGAAAGTCCAACCACATCAAATCCAAAACAAACCACAAATCAATTAGAGTTGTAGTTTGTCTCTCACAACGAACCGTGAGAGACGTGAGTGATAGCTTCCTTATAGCTAAGAGTGTTAGGTTACTTGTTAGGTTGAAAGGAGTGTTACTAGTGAGGCTAAGGACGGACGCTTAGCTCAGAGAAGTGTAACGACTCGCCTAAGTTGTAAGGACTCGCTCTTAATAAGATAAGGGACGCCTATTGAAAATCCTCCAACGGAGGTAGAGGTTTACCCATAAGACTAGTTGGTCTTAGTGGGGTTCCTCTATAAATACTCGTGTCCACTTATCTTGTATTCTGTTAAGTCTATTTTCCGCTGCACTAAAGGACGCCCTTAACCCAGTTAAGGACGCCCTCATTAACTGACTTACGATCCAACAATTGGTATCAGAGCAGGCGCTCTAGATTTTTGTTGAGTTGCAGGTACAAGATCGACATGGAACCTATTGGAATCTCTTTTGTAAAGCCTCCTCGTCTGACGGACGGCAACTTCAACCGCTGGAAGATCCGCTTCGAGAACTTTTGCAGAAGTCAGAATTATCAATGCTGGAGAAAGATCATGAAGGGTGACCTTACCATCCCTGATGACAAGAAAGACAAAGAGGACGAGTGGGGTCCTGACGAATTCAAGCTTTTGGAAACAAACGCTAAGGCTATATGCTTCCTTCAAGCGTCCCTCTGCGAAAGGGACGCCACCCGAGTTAGCAATTTGGCAACAGCCAAACTACAACGGGAAGCTCTTGAGAAGTACCATGTGGGCACGGCAGAGATGAAGGAAGACGTCAAGCTTGAAATCAAACGAGAGTTCTATGCCTTCAGAATGCTTCCTAACGAATCTATCAAGGACTACTCATACCGCTTTGAAGCTCTTGTGACCAAGATGCGAAATTTAGGCATCCCAGAAGCTGAAGTCTCAATGAGAAACAGAGTCGGAGTAGTCATTGATGGGCTTACAGGAAAATGGAATTTTGATAGGACTACGTTCAAGGAGAACACAGCCAACAAAACCCTGGATATGGAAGAGATCTATGGGAAGCTGAGAGGCTATGAAGCGAGAAGGGAAGCTGATATGGCTGAATTGGCTAGAAACCCCCAGACAGATCTTGCTTTGATGACGTCAACTCCAGAGTACGCTGAGTATCTGCGCCACCAAAGAGATATTGCCCTAATGGTGGAGGCAAATAAAAATGAGAATCGTGAAAGGATGCATGCTCAAGCTTTGAAAGAAAAGGAAAGCAAGACTAAGGAACAGCTGGAAGAAGAGGAAGAGATTGCCCTTCTACACAAAGTTGCTCGCTTATGGGGTAAAAAGGCCAGAGATTCCAAGAAACACAAGATGCCTTACAAAAAGGAGAGTCCCAAGTATACAGAGGCAGAGATGAAGGAACTTACTTGCTACAAATGTAACAAGAAAGGACACTTTGCTAAAAGGTGTACTACGGGACTAAACTCAAAAGAAATGAAGATGAAAGCTCTCTTAGGAGCGTGCGAAGCCGCATGGGATAATTTGAGTTCTGATGATGAAGAACCAGAAGGACCAGTGGCGTACATAGCCGTAGAGGACGCCTCAGATGATGAGCAAGTGGCGTACATGGCTGTGGAGGACGCCCCAGTCCTTGAAGAGGACGCTTCTGAAAAGGAACAAGAGGTAACTCGTGAATCCATGATGAACTCCTTAGAGAATTGTTCCAAAACCAAACTTATTAAGCTCATTAAAAGAATCATGGAAGAAAGCGTTGTTATGCAACATAGAATGGATGATCTTGAACTTGAAAGTGAAAATAGGCTAGTTGAATGTGAGAACTGTGCTACAGTTTTGTTACAACTAGAGTCCTCGCATGTCGAAGTTAAATCCCTGAAAACTGAAGTGATGTGCCTTAAGCTAGAGAACGCTAAGCTTAGGGAAGAGGTGAAAGTGTTAGGGAAGAGCCCGGTAACTGAGGTAGTTCAACCAATGGTGTTTGTCCCAGCCAAAAGAGGACTAGGATACGAGTCTGACACTAGGAACTCTCTTCCTAGTGACTTTGAGGCTAGCAAAACCTCAAAACTTGAATTAGAAAGGGAAAAGACCAAGAACCTTCTTGAAAGAATTCGAGTCCTAAAGAGTGGAGAGAAAGGTCAAAGGGACTATTACACTAACTCCACTAGTCCTAGGATCCATAAGAAGATTGCTAAGGGGGAAGGTTCAAAAGTTTGTGACCCTCAAAAGATGAAAAAGAACAAAATCCAACGTCCCAACAAGAAGCACTACCTTGGTACTTACTATAGGACGTGTTGGTACTGTGGAAAAGGAGTTCAAACAAGATCAGCCGTGAATCAGTCCCTTAATGCTAACATAGCGTTCTGTGCCTTCAACGTCTTTGTGTCCTTGGTTGAACCTAAGAACATAAAGGAAGCACTCCAGGACGCTGATTGGATTCAGGCCATGCAAGAGGAACTTAATCAATTCGAAAGAAATAAGGTTTGGACCCTCGTCCCTCGTCCGAGAAACAAAAACATAATAGGGACGAGATGGGTCTACAGGAACAAGCTTGATGAGAATGGTCGCGTGTCAAGAAACAAAGCAAGGCTTGTGGCTCAAGGCTATAGGCAAGAGGAAGGGATTGATTATGATGAAACCTTCGCTCCTGTCGCCAGGATTGAAGCCATTCGCCTCCTCATCGCCTTTGCCGCTCACAAAGGGTTCAAGCTTTTTCAAATGGACGTCAAGACAGCCTTTCTCAACGGCAAGCTAAAAGAAGAAGTGTACGTCGCTCAACCTCCAGGATTTGAGGACGCTGATCACCCAGATCATGTGTACTTCTTGGACAAGGCACTCTATGGACTCAAGCAAGCCCCTCGTGCATGGTACGATAGGTTTGGGTCCTTCCTCTTGTCCAACGGGTACACACGAGGTAACATTGATAAAACCCTGTTCTTAAAGAAAGTTCATAAAGATGTCTTAATTGTCCAAGTCTATGTCGATGACATAGTCTTTGGAAGCACTAACATGAAATTTGTAGAGGAATTCAAGAACTTGATGAGTAGTGAGTTTGAGATGTCCCTCATAGGAGAACTCAACTTCTTCTTGGGACTCCAAATCACTCAGCTCAAAGATGGGACGCGGATTCATCAACAAAAGTACATCCGTGAAATGCTTGAGAAGTATGGGATGAACTCTTCAAAACCCATTGATACTCCCATCTCCCCAAACACTCGCCTCTATGCTGATGAAGAAGGAAAGAGTGTAGATCAAAAGCTCTACAGAGGAATGATAGGGTCCTTGCTATATCTTACGGCAAGTCGTCCCGACATCATGTTCGCTGTATGCTTGTGCGCTCGATTCCAAGCAAATCCAAAGGAGTCCCATATGCAAGAGGTCAAAAGAATCTTCAGATATCTCAAGGGACGGGATGACCTATGTCTATGGTATCCCAGAAGGACGTCCCTGAACCTGGTAGCTTACTCTGACGCAGATTACGCTGGCCATGTGGTGGATAGGAAGAGCACCTCAGGAATGGCACAATTCCTTGGCTCATGCCTTGTATCTTGGGGATCCAAAAAGCAAAACTCCGTGGCACTATCAACCGCGGAAGCTGAATACGTTGCTGCTGCTTCGTGCTGCTCACAAGTCCTATGGATCAAGTACCAACTTGAAGATTATGGTACGTCCCTCAACACAGTCCCTATCTTGTGTGACAACACCAGTGCTATAAGTATTGCCAAAAATCCCGTTCATCATTCTAGGATGAAGCATATTCACATAAGGCATCACTTTCTTCGTGATAATGTTGAACTTGGATTAATTAGAGTGGATCATGTTAGGACTGAGGACCAAGTGGCCGATATTTTCACAAAAGCACTTGATAGACGTCCCTACGAGCACCTCCGGTTGCTCTTGGGGATGATAACTTTTAAATAATCAAGTCCCGTTCTATTATTCCCTCCATGATTGGCTATGTCTTGTTGAGAACTTGTTTTAAGGTGTGTCATGCATTAAAGTCATCTTTAAAGGACGCTAGTCTAAGATATGTGTATTCGCTTGTGTCATTGAATGGTATTCATTTCGCTTTTCATCTCAAGAGTATCCCTGATCACCCTACCCTCATCATAAGCCGAAATGATGGGAACTCTAAGCTTACCCAAGCCGAGAATCTTGCAAACGCGTCCTATGAGCATTCCTTGTTTCACCTTTACGGACGTACTTGCTTGATTTTCAAAAATGGTTCTAAGTGATCAAAGGGACGTGTGCTAAGAGCTGAGAGTTGTCTGTACAGAGTTCTAATTACAGAAGTTGAGATCAGTGAATGGGACGCCGTGGTTCAGTTCTGTGTTGTGTAGTGTTGTGTGTTGAAAGGACGTCAGGTCAGAGTCCTTTGCAGTTGTGAGAAGTTTGAATGGTTGAAATTGGGAAGGTAAACCGTTTTAGCGAATCGTCAGCGAAAATCTCGGGATATGCGCAAACAGTGATTAACAGCTGTATTCCTTAGCAAAGAAGAAAGCCACGTGTGGGAAGGCGGGTGGAGGAAACCGTGTGTAAAGACCCTGTTACCCCTGACCGTCCAACTTCGTCTTCTTCCTATATATACCCACCTGTGCACTCCGAAAACCTTTCTTCGCTCATCTGCTGTTTGCACACTTTTAGAAATCTCAAAGATCTTCCAAATCTTCAACCGAATCCCGAAATCTCTCTCCAAACCCTAATCCTCCCCTATTTAAACCATCTCAAAAATGGCCAACACAAGAGCCTCAAAGAATCCCTCACCCTCGTCGGCAGCGAAAAACACTAGCTCTTCGAGATCTCCTCCGGTGAAAGGCCGGTCATTAATGGAGTCGAGAGGCAGACCTTCCGGCCGACAAGAACCCCCTTGCCACCATTCCTCCTCTCAAAGCACCCAGCGCCGCCACTCCAACACCCCTCCTCAACCCCTTCGCTCCCAACCTCCTCAACAAAAACAACCATCCCGCTCTCAATCCAAAACCCAGCCGAAGAGGTTCTCATTTCTGGAGAAGCCCTTCAAACCCGAGCCTGAGCTAGAAAATATCACCAAAGCCTCTGTTTACAGTGGCTCAATTGGCCGGCTCCCCTCTCAACCCAAACGCCGTCCTCCCCTTGACCCTCTCATTGAGGACTGGCTTGAAAAGGAGCCTAGGACGCTCGCCAACATTTGTCTTAGGGCGTCCACTCACGAACATCCTCCTAAAATCCAACGCCTCCTCCACTACTTCATGATCACATATGTCAAGCCCCGCCTTCAAGAAACCAATCACACCAACCCACCGTTCATGGGGCCAGGAATCATTTCTGACTCCTTTGGTGGAACCGTGGACGAGCTCGCCAAACTACTTCCTGATATAATGGAGTTTGTTGTGGCTCCTACGGGCTCCGTCCCTTCTCAAAAAAGGAAAAGGCCTTCCTCTCCCCCTCCGTCCAAATCGCTCCAAATTAAAGGCCCTTCCTCCTCCCCACCAAAGCCAATCCCTTCCTCCCCTCCTGCCCCAAAACAACGCCTCAAGACCTCTGCTCAGCTTGAGGGCGTCACGGATGAAGAAATGGCCGCCATTCGCCTCTCCGAAATTCAACTGGCAAAAGAGGAGAAGGCGCGCCAAGAACAAGAGCAAGCAGAGAAAGCAGCCGTTGAGAAGGCGATCCAAGCGAGTATGCAGGACCTTCGTCAACTCCCTCCTCCTCCTCCAAGGGTAGAGGACGCTCCTCAAGTCCAGGCCAAGGACGCTCCACAAGTCCAGGTCCAGGCCAAGGATGCTACCCCTGCTACTCTGCCGCCTCCTCCCTCTGCTCCGCTCAAGGTGAAACCGATCTCAGTGGTTCCGCCCAGCTCCTCCTCTGCTCCTCCCCCAAAAGCTAAGCTCCGCACTCCCTCTCCCTCTCCCCCTAGAGCTTCACCTCCTTCTCCTCCTCCGCCTGCTCCGGCCGTCGAAGAAGCTGCTCAAGTTCAAGGGACGTCTCCTCCATCCGTTCCCACAGAGTCCTTGGCAAGGACTCCAGCGGTGGACGCGCCTCCCACAGAACAGGCGTCCACAGCTGAGGACACTGCAATGGTTGAGTTCCAAGAACAACGGAACGAAGCCTCCGATGACGAGGACGCCCCTCCCCAGGATGAGGAACCTGAGGAAGAGGAGGGAGATGGAGATGAAGAAGATGCTGGTGATGAAGTGATCGTGAGCAATGGCTCCAAGCAGAAACGCTTCAAGAAAATCCTATCGCCGCTCCTCTTCACCGCCGAGTTTCTGGCAGTGAACCAGCGCCAAGAGTTCTTGGATCTTCTTGAGTTCCAGGGTTGGACGCACTTGGGCGCTGAGGCCGCTGATGTTGACCCTGATGAGGTTCTCCGTTTCTACTCAAAGTTCGAAATCACAGAAGTAAACGGGAAGCCTCAGGGGACTTTTGAAATCGATGGGGACGAGTACTCAGTTGCTGAGGGCACCGTCCGCAAAATGCTAGGCCTGCGTCCTTCTCCGCAAGATGCTCTGCACGATCTGCCGTGCAAGAACTTTGGCTGTTTCTCCCAAGATGAAATCCTCAACAGAATATTCAATGGGAGACAGCCAGCTGCTAAGGACAGAGTTGCTCATTGCCTCACCAAGACGGGCGTCCTTGCGCATCACTTCATTGTGCGCATGGTCGTCCCCCGCCAAGAGAAGAAGTCCATTGTTCAGATCACTGATAGTATTCTTTTGGACGCTTTCTTGGAACGCAAGCCGATAAACTTGCTCCGAGTAATCTTGGAACACATGGGCAAGTGCACAGGAGGCAAGCACTCTCTTCCTTTCCCCGGCTTGGTCAAGCAAATTCTTAAGCAGCAGGGACTCTATGCTCCTAAACAAGAGCGTTCCTTTGGCATTCATTGGGACGTCAGGCAAATTACACTCCCTCCAGTTGAGAAACTCAGGTGTGATGAGCCCCTTCCGTCCGTTAAGCGCCAACTGGAAAAGGAACGGAAAGAGGCTGAAAGGAAAGCCAAAGCTGAGAGGAGAGCTCAAGCTGCTGCTGCTGAACCTGGAGAAGAAGATCACGAAGCTGAAAATGTCCAAGTAGTTGGGACGCCAGCTGAGGACGCTGCTGACGACGAGGACGAGCTCGATGGTATGAGCGTCCCTGATGAGGCTGAGAGGCACTCTACGAAGTATCTGATGGGCATGATGATCGAGAACCAGTGCATAATGATTGATCTAATTCAGCAGGTTCACGACACACTTCACGTCCACACAGACCTTCTTGAGCGCAACAACGAGCTCCTTGCCCAGAACAACCATCTTCAGGAGCAACACCTCAAAGCCCTTGGCAAGCGTCCCAAAAAATGATCACCTCCCCCTTCTCTAACCCTGAAACAATTTATCATTTCTTGAGTTTTTGTTAAGACAATGGGACGCTGTCCCCGTTTTGAATACTTGTTGTGAATGTCTGTAATGAACGTTCTCGTTTCTCATTCTGAATGCCATTCACTACATTTGTGCTTCATTTTGTCTAAGCGTACCTTTCTTTAGTTATGACTTTGTGCTTGCATGCTTTTCGACTTGTTCTCCTTTTCGATGATGCCAAAAGGGGGAAGTATAGTTTTGCAGAGATGCGATTGTCCTTAAGTTATCATAGAAAGAATGTGTTCAGGGGGAATTTCGGCCAAGTCAAAAGGTCGTTAGTTAGGAATAAAATAGAACGCACTTAAAAGAATGTGTTGCATGCCAATCTAAGCTGAAAAGAAAATCAAAGTGTAGTTCCTCATGCTAAAAGCTTTACTTCTGTGTGCATTATTTGAAAGAGTTTGTCATCATCAAAAAGGGGGAAATTGTTGGGACGATATTAAGGACGTCAGTCGTTAATATCTAAACCAATAATAATCGTCCCTTGTTTTGATAATGACAAACTCAAATGTATTTGATAAGTTGTCCAAGTTTTGATCTCAGGTAAGTCCAGTGGACGCACATGAGCGAAAAGGACAACAAGTGAACAGCAGTCCCTATGCTGTAGGGACGCATGTTACCAGAACTTCCAAAGCTAAACGTAATTGGCGGAGTCCCTGCGCAAGATAGGACGGAGTCCTCATTAAGAAGGGACGCGCGCCAAAATACGGACGAAGTTCAAATTCAAATCAAGGCCGCCCCAACATGATTACATCATCGTCCGGCCTTAGTCCTCAGAAGGAAGCTTCCTTTGTCTGGGCACGTGTAGACAATGCCAAAGACGTCGCTTTCCCAGCGATGGTCCCCTACCCACGCGGAGGCTTCCCAAGCGTCAACAGAGTTGACTTCCTCAAGACGCTCATCGCACCGTTGATCAAAGATCGAGGATCCTGCCAAGTCTCAGAGGACGCTAGAGGACAAGAATCACTTCCGCTATAAATACTCTCCAAGGAGTATGCATAGCGGTGTGTGGGTGAAAGAGTGGACTTTGAAGACTTTCTCTCAAGCTCTCCCGAAGCATTCAAGAACACGAACGAAGATCAAGAAGATCAAGTGAGCTTGAAGCAAGAGAACGAAAGTCCAACCACATCAAATCCAAAACAAACCACAAATCAATTAGAGTTGTAGTTTGTCTCTCACAACGAACCGTGAGAGACGTGAGTGATAGCTTCCTTATAGCTAAGAGTGTTAGGTTACTTGTTAGGTTGAAAGGAGTGTTACTAGTGAGGCTAAGGACGGACGCTTAGCTCAGAGAAGTGTAACGACTCGCCTAAGTTGTAAGGACTTGCTCTTAATAAGATAAGGGACGGCTATTGAAAATCCTCCAACGGAGGTAGAGGTTTACCCATAAGACTAGTTGGTCTTAGTGGGGTTCCTCTATAAATACTCGTGTCCACTTATCTTGTATTCTGTTAAGTCTATTTTCCGCTGCACTAAAGGACGCCCTTAACCCAGTTAAGGACGCCCTCATTAACTGACTTACGATCCAACATTACTTTTATTGATTATCACGAACTACAACGGTAAGTTATGGTACGAACGTAAACTAGACTCCTCCTAGAATACTCTCCTAACTTCTAGCCCTTAGAACGTATAAGAAACACAAAGTAGAGCAACTATACCTAAGAAAACTGACCTCTTAAGCTTCAATGGGTTCGAGTGCTTCTTCTGTATCAACAAGTGCTTCTGCTGTTACTGATCCCTGAGACTGTGTAGATCGTTGATCCTCTAAACAACGACGATAAAGCTCTCCTCTTAGAATTTCAATGGCTGGTTAAGAAGCTTCCAAAACTCCTTAAAGTCGCCGCCTTTCTTCTCCAAACGAAATCTCCTTTTCTCTCTAGTAGAAGCACTCCGAGTGGGTAATTTCCAACCTTAGAAAAACCCTAAACTCTATCCCAAATTCTAGTAAACGATTAGGTCTGATATGATATTATTTTCCTGCCATAAAATAATATCTTTCCACCTAATAATTAACCATACACGGATTTACACAATCAAATCTTCAACAAGATCTTCTATCATATCTTCTTGATTCCTTGGGCTCCAAGTAATGACCAAATCAATAAGATATGCTTCCCATAATTATTATCACCCTTTTAAGGGATAATAACAACCTCTTCCAGCTGTAAATACACGTCCTTAATGAAGGAAACACGTTCCTTCCTTAAAATAGACCTCAATGACGTGGTTGACTGACACATTGATCTCCCTGGGACCAATCTCTCTTTTCACTCTTTTTCTCTCATTCTCTTGTTCCCTTTGTACCTGTTTTCTTCTGAAACACTTTGGCAAAACTCAAACCATTAAACCTGATGGCGTTTATCATCATCAAAACTCATGAGACTGATCTTGATAGATCATTTGATTGTTCGACTGATCATGAGGGAACATCAGTCCAACAAGTGTCTTGAACCGGAGAAGAAGAATGTTGAGTCCCTTACGTTGGAGAAGTCGAAGGAGTTCCACTTGCTTAAGTTCGAGGTCGAAAAGGCCAAGACTACAGAACATGCTACAATCACAAGTATTGGGTCAGTTATATACGTGTGGTTCAAGTTAATATAAACATATCCTCCTTGATACTTTATTTTTTTGTATATATATATCCTCCTTCATACACAATTGTATTCCCTGTAGGAAAGCTGCAGACACCAAGACTATAGTGGCATAAGCCCATGAGCCAGAGGAGGACCAATCCAAATGGTCTTGCACTCTCTTCAAACCCGTCTTTCTGGGCGACGCCGATGATGAGACTGATGTTTTCATCCCTCCTAATGCCAAGAGGCCTCAAAGGATCCAGCTGATCCACGTCAGTGAGTTAGGGCACCACCCTCTAGTTGCATGTCCCAACACTAATAGCCTAGAAGTCCGCCATGGCGATCCTTCGGAACCCGAGACAATGGCCTTGAAGTCAGGATCCGCATGAACTCTTAAGTTCACCGTGTTTGATGCGGATCGGCTGGTTCTGCTTCCATGGGAGCTCACCCTCATGAGCGATGAGGATGGCAAATACATAGCTTGCTACGACGGAAAAAAACCTAGGGTTCACAACTACCGATGTTGGTACGGAAGGAGTGGCTATGTCTACCTATGAGGCGGAGTATCCCACCTACATGCCCTTCTTGGTCACACGGCCTTACAGGAATCTGGAAAATCAACCAATACAATGAATTGGGTCTAGTCGACTCCACGCCGATTACTTCTGTCCCGTGAAGTTTGGAAAACATGGGGTTATCCATTGTCAACAAAACAACAACTTCGTTCCGGTTCCAACATGTCTTTAGGGAGGCGAACTTTGTCGCTGACACCCTCGCTAGCCTAGTGTTTTCTTTTCCTTTAGGTCTTCATTTTCTTGAGCATCCACCGGACTACGTTACTTCTCTATTGTTGGACGATGCTGGAGGGAAAGTGTTCCCTCATCGTGTTTGTATTTGAGTCTCCTTTTTAATCATATAGGCTCCGGCCTTGTTTGATCAAAAAACAACAACTTCGTTTCCCGTACCAAGGACGACGGAGTGAGCTGCCAGAGCTCGACCATTACCGCGAAATCCATGCTGAAGATAGGGGAGCTGGTCACTTTACGAGACATCCTCAGTGAACACTACAAACTGGAAGATGCCCGGATCTATAATAAGGGCAACGTTGTTAGAATATTTGATTCAAACTTAATTAAGTGTGTTACTTAAATTGTTAGAATTAAGTAGAAATTTTAGGATAAGTTGTTAGTGGTGGACGTGCACTTAAAGAACGTGGGATATGTGCCCACTTCATTATGTGATTTTTATTATCAATTCTTCTTATGTTAATTAGAGGTTGTAGCCTATATATAAGGCGTTGTTTTTTGTGATAAATTGAATGAGATTGGTGTTGGGCTCCCTCCTTAATTGGAGTAAACTAATCAAACTAGTCCATGATGATAGGCCCACTCCAAAGAAAAGTCTAGAGTTTTGGGGTAGATTAAGGAATAATCTAGAATTATGTAGCTAGGATTGTAGATAAGATATTTTTGTGAGACATTCTAGAAATTAAGAGAAAGTTTATAGCAAAAGAGAATTCTAGATTAGGATTATTCTAAATTAGGGCTTAATGAGGAGGTGGGTGCCATCCCTCACCTATAAATACATGTAGTGTGTACCATTTTGAGCATCCAAGTGTGATCAAACACAAGCTACTATATAGTGAGTGTTAGTGGTTTTGAGAGTGTGTGCCCACAAAATTATCTAGTCTTACAAAATCTCTTTCCACATAAATACAAAAATTAGTGTTTGTAACTAGTGGTCCAATTTCCCATCTTAATCCGACGAAGAGGGAAAAACCGAGGTTTCCCAACAGTGGTATCAGAGCCATGTTCGTTCTTCTTGAACGATAGCTCGTCCGATTCAAGATGAAGACCATTGCTACACACGATGGTGAGATGTTCAAGCTCACGGCGGACAACTACTCGCGTTGGAGGACGATGATGGAAGACCACTTGTATTGCAAGGATTTGCAAGAACCCATCATCACCAAGACCAAGCCGCAAGGAAAGAGTAACAAGGAGTGGGATCTCCTAAACAGGAAGACGATCGCAATGATCCGTAAGTACATCGACAAATCCTTGTTTGAGCATGTTGTTGATTATACAAATGCTTTTGAATTATGGGAAAAACTTGATTCCCTAATTCAAAAGAAAACTCCTCGTAACAAAGCCCTCCTAATGCGACGGTTGGTAAAGATGGAGTATATGGATGGGCAAAGCATGATTGAGCACTTGAATAATTTCAAGGGGCTCGTCAATCAGCTAAATAAAGCTGAGATGAAGGTCGAAGACGAAATGCAAGCCCTTCTACTCCTAAGTTCCCTTCCACAGAGTTGGGACACTCTGGTGGTTACTCTAAGTAACTCCGCACCAGATGGTAAGTTTACCATGGATACTGTCAGAGATAAGAGACTGTCTACGCGAGCCCTTCTACTCCTAAGTTCTTTTCAAAGATCTTCACAACCTAGGAGAAGAATGCATATCCTTGATCTAGTGCACACCGATGTATGCTCTATGTCTGAAAAATCCCTTGGTGGTGCATCGTACTTTGTCACCTTCATAGATGGCCACTCAAGGAAGGTTTGGGTAAACCTGCTGAAATCCAAGGACCAAGTCCTTGAAGCATTCAAGGAGTTCGTTGCCCGAGTAGAGCGTGAGACGGGTAAGACGCTTAAGAGTGTGTGATCAGATAACGGTGGTGAGTATCGAGGTCACTTCAAAGCTTTCTGCAAAGCTCGTGGGATCAAGTTGGAAAAGACACCGCCTAAGACGCCACATCTAAACGGGCTTGCCGAGAGGATGAATCGAACGATTGAAGAAAGAGTTCGATGCATGCTCTCTCATGCCAAACTACCCAAGTCATTTTGGGGAGAAGCTGTGATGACAGCGGTTGACGTCATCAATCTCACACCGTCAGTTCCTTTGGAAAGAGATGTCCCAAAGCATGTATGGTCAGGCAAGAAGGTCTCCTACAATCACCTGAAGGTGTTTGGGTGCAGAGCGTTTGTTCATATTCCCAAAGACGAATGGGCCAAGCTAGATACTAAGACAAAGGAAGGCATCTACCTTGGATCACCACGAGGTGAGTCTGGCTACCGACTTTTGATGCGTTCGCCTTCTAGGGACTCCAAGAAGGACTCGCTTGGCCAAGGATCTAGGTTACGAGTTGGGCCTTATCCGACTATTGAGGGAAACATAAGGAGGCGGAAGCTGAGTTATGGAAGGTGGTAGTGGTGGTAAGGAAGCTGGTAGATGAGGTAGGGACTCTAGTAGCTGCGGTAGGGACTATGGTAGCTGTGGAAGGGACTCTGGTAGCTGTGCTGCGGTAGGGACTCTGGTAGCTGTGGATGGGACTCTAGTAGCTGTGGTAGGGACGCTGGTGGCGGAGATAGGGACGGTGGTAAGGACTCGACGGGTGGAAGAACTCGCCGTCGAACGAGGAAGCGACCGGAGGTCGAGGAAATGAGGGCGTCGGAGAAGAGGGATAGAAGGATTGACGTTCACGGTTTTGGGGAAGAGATATCACTCGATTCAAGCCAAAACTCATTGATTGCAAACGTGAAGATTACAAGAGAGGAGAGCTCCTTATATAGTGGAGGCTCTTAGGCAACAAAAGGAAACCCTAGCATTTATGGGCTGGGCCTAAAACATGCAAGTCTTGGCCCAATACCCTATGCATACTATAAATGGCCAGACAACTAATCTGACCTAATATTCTTGTCTCTACTACAAAAGGTAATACTTATCCATTAGCTAGCTAGGAAAAGGAAAGACAAAGACTAGAACAAACAAGTCTTAGGGACTTTGCTGAGGACTCTCTTCATGAGCTGAGGGACTTTGCTGAGGACTTTGTTGAGGACTCTGCTAAGGACTCTGCTGAGGACTCTGCTAAGGACTCTGCTGAGGACTCTGCTCATGAGCTGAGGGACTCTAATGCTGAGGACGCTGGAAGGGAAGCTGCTGGAATTTTTGGGACGCCCTGGTGCAATCCCTAGGATTGTCCTTGGCGGCAGGCGTCCTCTAGAGATGGGGACTTCTAGGGTGCCGGTAGGGACGCCTGGGCCCCTTCCTCAGGATTGGCTTTAAGGACACTCAGCACCCATGTAGGTGGTTCTTCAGGGACTAAGCTAAAGGACTGGGAGGTTCGCCATACAAAGGACGCCGTTGCTTGAGCGATGGCCTTAGCACGAGCTCGAGTATTGGGTCCGTCCGAACGCATTGTCATGGCGTCTTCCTCTTCCTTGGGAGTAAGGGAAGGGATCGCATCATCCTCCCCCCCTTGAGTGGGAAGCGTCCCCGCTTCCTCCAAAAGGTGTTCAACTTCAGGTTCCACGTATGGAGATAAGTCCGTGACATTGAAAGTGGCATGGACAGCCCCATAGGAATCTGGCAGCTCAAGCTTATAAGCATTTGGTCCAATCCGCTCAAGGACGCGAAAGGGACCGTCCCCCCGGTGGTGGAGCTTTGTCTTCCAGGCTGAAGGGAAGCGACTCTTGCGCAAGTGGAGCCAAACCAAGTCCCCAGGCTCAAAGATGAGCTGTTGGCGTCCCTTGTTATGTTGGTTGGCATATTGTTTGGCACGACGCTCAAGGCGTTCCTGCGTCCTCATGTGCAGCTTCTTGATGTACTCAGCACGGTTGGCCGCATCGAAGTGTTCTCCTTGCTGCAAGGGACGGGGTGAGAGATCAAGGGAAGTAAGCGGATTACGCCCATAGACAACCTCGAAGGGACTCATGGATTGCGCCGAGTGTTTGGACCTGTTATAGCAAAATTCTACAGTAGAGAGTAAGTCCTCCCACCGGCGTGGGTTGTTCTTAAGCATCACTCGAAGGAGTGAGCCTAAGGTCCGATTGGTGACTTCCGTCTGGCCATCGGTTTGGGGATGGAAGGAAGTAGAGAATAGTAGTTTGGTGCCTAACTTTCCCCAAAGCGTTCTCCAAAAATGTCCCACAAACTTGGCGTCCCTATCACTTATGATTGTGCGGGGGATGCCATGGTACTTCACTACGTGTTCAAAGAACAAACAAGCCACGTCCGTTGCATTGTTCGTCGTTGTACACGCAATGAAATGGGCCTTTTTTGAGAAACGACACACTACTACAAAGATGGAGTCCTTACCCCTCTTGGACCTAGGCAGTCCCATGATGAAGTCCATTGAAAGGTCTTCCCACGGAGCATGCGGAATAGGCAAGGGAGAGTAAAGTCCATGATTATGGCTAGTGGACTTGGCCTTTTGGAAAGTGATACAACTCTTGCAATACTTCGTGACATGATGAGCCATGTGAGGCCAAAAGAAGTGTTCACGCAAAGCAGCAAGGGTTTTATTAACGCCAAAATGACCTCGGCCCTCATGCGCTTCTTTTATCAAAAGAGTCCTTACAGAAGACTTAGGGACGCATAGCTTCCCAGCCTTGAATAAGTACTCTTCATCGAGAAAGTAACCATCAATGGCATGAGAAGGCGTGGCCTTTTCCATGATGGGACCAAAGAAGGGGTCCGAAGCATAAAGCTCCTTTAACATGGAAAAACCAAGTAAGCGAACTTGAAGGGAAGAAAGGAGGGTGTACCTGCGAGAAAAGGGCGTCCGCAACCACAATCTCCTTACCTTTCTTGTGATGGACGACGTAAGGGAACGTCTCCAAGAACTCGACCCAGCGAGCGTGTCTTCTATTGAGGTGTGCTTGACTCTTGAGGTAAGACAATGCCGCGTGGTCGCTGTGGATGATGAACTCCCGTGGCCACAAGTAGTGTTGCCAAGTCTTGAGGACTCTAATAAGAGCGTACAGCTCTTTGTCGTATGTGGGGTAGTTCAACTGATGTTGGATCGTTAGTACTGAGGGACACCCTTTACTTTGGTAAAGGCGTCCTTAGATTAGGCGTCCCTACGAGGAGTAGGGGCGTCCTTGAGTAATGCAGCGGAAATAAAGTACTAGACAGGTAAGTAATGGACGCAGAGACTTATAGAGGAACCACTCAAGACCAAGTAGTCCTTGAGTGTAAACCTCTACCTCCTTGGAGGATTTTTGAATAGTTCTTTCCTTTATATTGAACGTCCTTACAATTGTACTGGCGAGTCTTTACAGTTCTCTGGTACTTAGCTTTTCCCTAAGTCCACTAGTAAAGGACTCCTCTAAGCCTACAACTTAAGCTGGTTCAATCTACTAAAGGAATCTATTCCTACGTTTTGCAGTACTTCGCAGAACTCTCTTTCTCTCTTTTTGGGTTTTCTCTTACAAACTGTTTTTGTGATTTGGTTACAAGTCTCACTCGATCTAACACAAGTTCTAGCACTGTTCTTGAGTTCTTGAGTTAGTTCTTCGTGTTCTTGAGTGAGTCGCTTTCTCTTTGATTCTCTCTGAATATTCCTGAAAGCGTTTTTGTCACAATAAATGCCTTGGGGCTATTTATAGGACTTGGGAAGGGCGTCTTTTCATTGGGACGATCATGCCCTTCATGGACGTGGCTACAGGATCTTCCTCCACGTAGTAGGGCGGTGATGAGGAAGCTTCCTGTATCCAGCTGTGTATGATGAACTCCGCTACAGGATCGGCCGCCACGTGTTGATGGACTCTGCAACAGGATCGTCCGCCACATAGTGTTGGACTCCGCTACAGGATCGGTCTCCACGTGTCCTTGGATGATCAAATGTTGTCGGGTGATGTCATCCTGTCGGCTAGTGAGTAAGGACTCCTTTCTTGCGTTCCTACTTGCTTAGGACTCCGTCCTTGCTCAAGTAGTCTCTGGCTTGTCCTTACTTCCTGTTAGCTAGCGTCCCTAAGCTTGTGAGACGCTCATACACACTTGTTGTCCTTTTGATCACTGGCGTTCCTGAACACTTGGACAACTTTATTAGAATCAAAGTGAGTTTGTCATATCAAAACTAAGGGACGGTTGTGTGGAACACTAACAAGTACGCAAGCGTTCTTGATAGCGTCCCAACAATTTCCCCCTTTTTGATGATGACAAACTCTTCAGCAAAATAGTTTTGACATTGGAACTTAGCATGCATGAAAACTTATAAGCATCCTCTAACACTTAGAGAGATTTTAATGTGCACAAGTTTTCAATCTTTGATTCTCTAGCTTTTGGATTTTAAGGAAAGAGTCGCGTCCTAGAAAAGATTTTCTAAGCGTTCTCTTTTATTCTAGCATGAGCAGCGTTCCTTAGACTTTTCACTTAATAGTTCCCCCTTAACACTTGCTTATTCTAGATAACTATTTTATAGCGCATCTCTGCAAAACTACACTTCCCCCTTTTGGCATCATCGAAAAGGATAACAAGTGATAAGGGCGTTAGCACAAACACATAACTAAAAGCAGTGGAACGCTTAAACAAACATATGCAAGCAAACAGTGGAATTGCCATTCAAACAAAAGTAGAGTTATTACAAGCCAAGATCATAGTGTTTGAAGTTCAAAAGAAGCAAAGGCGAAATAATAGGGGATTAAAAGGGGTGGTGGCAATCACTGAGAACGGCTGTTGTCTTGATAAAACTTGAGCAATTGCTCTTGAAGTTCAGCAGCCTTGGAGAACGCAGATGACAAGTCCTTTAAGGTAGAGAAGATGAGGCACTGATTGTCCATAATGGCACCCATGAGTTCTGCTGGAAGATGCTGAGAGATGTTGGCAGGAGCAGAACGGGGCAGAGGACCTGAACTCGAGGAAGGAGCATCCGTGGGAAGAGCTGGAGAAGAGGGATTCCCTAAGAGCATTTGATCCAGGGTTGTAAGATCTACGGCGGGCTCTTGATCTTGAGGGGACTCTTGAGGCGTGGAATTAAGCCTTGCGGCCTCAGCCTCAGCAGCTAAGCGTTCTTCTTCTGCTTTCAGTCTAGCTTCCTCAGCCTCAGCTTCCAACTGTTTCAGAACTGACGGGAGCTCTTCATTATGCCTTATCTCAACAAGTCCTTTCTTGGTATTCCATTTTAAGCCAAGTTCTTCAGAGGGAGCGCTCTCATCATAAGCGTCCTGGGACTGCAAGATTGCCTTTACGACTCCAGGGTATGGCAAGGCGTGCCTCTTCCTTCCACACTTGGCCATGTGTTGCATAGCAATTCTGGCTAAGTTGATCGGGCGGCGTTCAAGGATTGCGTCAATTAGGATTATATCGTGTGTTTGCGCAATTGAACGCTTTTCCTGCCTTGGAAGAATGGCGCGACAAATGAAGTAGTGAACGATTGCGCCAACTTTGCTCAGAACGTGAGCTACCCTGTCGAGTCCCATCGGCCTTTTACCCTGAAAAATGTGCTCAACCAGAGGCAGTTCTTGATCTGTTGTTTCAAAGCCGCCTTCAGGGAGTGAGCTAAGAGCATCGGACGGTGGCTTGCATGGACCTAGACCAAGGAAGGAGCGCATTTGACGTTCTGTGACTGAAGCTTTCTCACCTTCAATTTTGAAGTGGAGGGAGCCATCTTTTGCCTTGTAGCGCAAATCCCTGTAGAACGCCTTAACCTGTTCTTTGTCAACAGTGGTTGGCGCTGGTCCAACGTTCTGCCATCCTTGAAATTTCAGAAGTTCAAGAAACTCCTGAACTGATGCATCGTCGAAGGAGGCTAGCCACTCTTCAGAGTAAATGAGAGGGCTCAGGACTTTAACGGGCACATCAGCGTTCTTCCTTTTGCGCTTGCCCTTGGGGGACTCAGAGTCCTCATCATCATCATCATCTGACTCGTCTTCAGCTTTCTCCGAGTCACTGTCAGAAGCGTGCTTTGAAGGAGCGTCCTCTGTGCCTTGTTCTTTTTCTGCATCGCCACCAGGTGTGGCTTGATCGGCACCGGAGGTCTGACCTTGGGACGTGCCCTCAGCGTCCTGAGCCTCTGTCTGATTTTCTGTTGCTTGCTCAGCGTCCGCGGGGACGTCATGGGATTCTGTTTAGATTGAGGGAGAGGGGTTTTCTTGTGGAGCTTGGGAGGGTTGAGGATGGGGAGAGATTGGTTGTAGGGTGGGACTTCCTGAGCATCACGCTCGAGCTCTTCAGAAAGAGTTGGCTCGGCGTCCTTTTGAGGGACCTGGTGGTCGCCAGCGTCCTCAGGTACTTGTGTTTCAGCGGGAGCATTCTCAACTCCTTCAGCCTCATCATCGGAGTCCCCAACGACATCGATAATAGGGGAGACTCCTGCAGGAACTTCTTGAGGCGTTCCTCTCTGGCTCTCGGATGAGCTAGAGGAGGAGGAGGAGGAGATGTGCTCGGGCTCTGTAGCAGCTTGACCCATGAGCACCTTTGGAGATTCGCCAGCTTTGCGGCGTTTGAAGGTGCGCTCAATGGTTGAACGCTTCTCAACGTCCTCTGGTCCACTTTCGGAGGAGGGACGACGAGATCTGGGGGTCTCGGGGTCTTTGGGGGGCGAGATGTGAGCCGGGGCAGAAGGAAAATTTGCCAAATTTAAGGGAGAGTGAGTGCGGGGAGGAAAGGGGATTAGGGCATTTGCTTTGGAAGGTTGGGGGGACGGAGGAGGGGTGGGAAGTTGAACGATTGATATTTGTTGAGGGGGAGGAGTGTCTCCTTGGAGAGGTTGGAAGGCCTTTTTGTGGTGCTCGGCCTTTTTGTGGGGGGTTTGGAGGATGGGACGCTAGAAGTCTTGGCCTTTTTGAGGGGCCTAGGGTCGTGAACTTTCTTTGAGCGTCCCTTCTTTAAATGAGAAGGAAACTTATCTACAATCTCCGTTGGTTTTGAAGTGGAGAAGGGTTGGGAAGATTTTGAGAGGGGAGAGGATGGTGCAGGACGCTTCAGCAATTTTTTGGTGGTTATTGTGGGGACGGCAGGAGGAGGTGGAGAGGGACTTGGTACACGATTCTTGGTCATTTGAAAGGCTAAGGAGTTCCTTGGGTACATGGGGAACTCGGGCAAGATTGCATTGTGCAAATCTGGTATAAGGTCAAGAAGGGGGCCAAGGTTCTCACCTCCGAATTAGGAGAAGAAGAGCACATCGTCCATCCGTCCAGGTAGATCTTTGAAGTCTGTGTGGTGGAGGCTGGGGACGACGAAGCGTTCAATGAACTTCTTGTAGTTCTTTGTTCTCTCTGCATCAGATTTTACTTCTGGCAGTTCCATGCGTTCCCTGATTAGATTATACAGCGTCTTTGGCTTTTTGTTGATGAAGTCCAATAGAGACTCATTGAGAACTATAGGTTTGGGCTTCTCTATGTAGTGGGACTTCACCAGCTTTCTACGCTTCCCGCCGGTTGAAGATCCGGCCACGTTCAACTGTCTTTGAGACATATTTTCAGATGAAGCTTAGAGAGAGAAAGTCGCCGGAGTTCTAGAGAGAAGTCAGAGCAAATTTGAGAGCGAGAAAGTGGTTGAGCGTAATAAATTTGATTGCGACTGTTCTGGCCTTATATAGAGGAAGCGGTGGCACAAATGGTAATTAACACTGTTTTACTGTGCGACACGTGGCAAAACTTCCCCCTTAAGATTTGAGCAAAAGTAACGGTCACTGTTCACACTTTCAAAAGTTCAAAAATCTGACTCTTCAACTGCTCCTCAAAACTGAACTGGCGTCCTTTGCAACAAACACTGAGCGTTCTCTCATACTTCGCAAAAATTAACCTCTTCAAGCAAACTTCTTTAAGCAAACCAACAACCAACTTACCGTTCTTGTGATTACCTTTCGAACCAGTTGAAAACAACGCAAGTACGTCCCGTAAAAGAAAATATGAAGCTCATAGGACGCTTTTGCGGAGTTCTCGGCTAGGGTAAGCTTAGAGTTCCCATCATTTCGGCTTATAATGAGGGTTGGGTGATCAGGGATACTCTTTTCAAGACAAAATAGAGAAAATTTGAATGGCGTTCCAAAGTAGCAAACACATGAAGTTTTAGACTAGCGTCCTTGCAAATATGAATTCAATGCATAACAGTCCTTAAACACTTAGAATCTACAAAACATAGCCAATCATTGAGAGAATAGTAGAACGGGACTTGCTATTTAAAAGTTATCATCCCCAAGAGCAACCTTAGATGCTCATAGGGACGTCTATCAAGCGCCTTAGTGAAAATATCAGCTATTTGGTCTTCAGTCCTTACATGCTCCATACTAATGAGTCCTAGTTCAACATTATCACGCAAGAAATGATGCCTTATATGAATATGCTTTGTGCGTGAATGAAAAACAGGATTCTTTGAAATTTCAATAGCACTTGTGTTATCACAACGAATGGGTATAGTTTCAAGATTGATACCGTAGTCCTCTAGTTGATATTTGATCCAAATGACTTGTGAACAGCACGAGGCAGCAGCAACGTACTCGGATTCCGCAGTTGAAAGCGCCACAGAGTTCTGTTTCTTAGATCCCCAAGAGACTAGGCATGAACCAAGGAACTGTGCCATTCCTGAAGTGCTTTTCCGATCAATTACATGACCCGCATAATCAGCGTCCGAGTAGCCAACAAGCTTGAAGGACGTCTTCCTGGGGTACCAAAGGCAAAGATCGTCGCGTCCTTTGAGGTAGCGAAAGATCCTCTTGACTTCTTGCATGTGGGACTCCTTTGGATTCACCTGGAAGCGTGCACACAAGCAAACGGCAAACATAATGTCGGGACGGCTTGCGGTCAAGTAGAGTAAAGAGCCAATCATCCCTCTATAAAGCTTTTGATCAATGTCCTTTCCCTGTTCGTCTGCGTAAAGACGCGAGTTTGGAGAACAAGGAGTTGCAACAGGTTTGGACGTGTTCATCCCGTACTTCTCAAGCATTTCACGGACATATTTTTGTTGGTGAATGCGCGTCCCTTCCTTGAGTTGATTAATTTGAAGTCCCAAGAAGAAATTGAGTTCTCCAATGAGGGACATCTCAAATTCACTACTCATTAAGGACTTGAACTCATCTACAAGCTTCATGTTAGTACTACCAAAGACTATATCATCAACATAGACTGGGGCAATTAAAATGTCCTTGTGAACTTTCTTTATAAACAAAGTTTTATCAATTGAACCTCTAGTATACCCATGAGACAAAAGAAAGGACGCAAACCTGTCGTACCATGCACGAGGGGCTTGCTTGAGTCCATAGAGCGCTTTGTCCAGGTAGTACACATGATCTGGGTGAGAGGCGTCCTCAAAGCCAGGCGGTTGAGCAACGTACACTTCCTCCTTTAGCTTTCCATTGAGAAAGGCAGTTTTGACGTCCATCTGAAATAACTTGAATCCTTTGGGAGCGGCGAAGGCAATAAGGAGACGAACGGCTTCAATTCTAGCAACAGGAGCAAAGGTCTCATCATAGTCTATGCCTTCCTCTTGCTTGAATCCTTGAGCCACCAGTCTTGCCTTATTTCTTGACACACGTCCACTCTCATCAAGCTTATTTCTGAACACCCATCGCGTCCCTATGATATTTTTGCCTTTGGGACGTGGGACGAGAGTCCAAACTTTGTTCCTTTCAAACTGATTGAGTTCTTCTTGCATTGCTTGAATCCAGTCAGCGTCCTGGAGTGGTTCTTTGATATTCTTCGGTTCCACCATAGAGACAAAGGCATTGAATGCACAAAAAGCTAAATTTGCACTCTGGGACTTGCTTGCAGCTGACTTGGTTTGAACTCCTTGAGAAGGATCAGATACAATTTGAGAAGTTGGGTGGTCCCTAGTGAAACGGGACTCCCTTTGAAACAAATGAGCAAATCTTGGATCAATGTCTCCATCAGAATCATCACTTCCACTTTGAGCATCGTCCTCAATGTGTTCCCCCTCAAAGAGAGCATCCACATCTTGACGTTGCTCACCTTGTTGACTTGATTCAGCTACATCTTGTTGAACTGGGGATTCACTGCGAGATGGAACTCCTTGAACAACACTGGGTGCGTCCATTGAGACTTCTTCAGGATTTGGAGATGCGTCCTTAGAGACATAGTATTTTCCAGAAGTCCAATCCTCAGCTTCATCTTCAGAGTCGTCCTGTTGTTGTGACGCAGAGCGTTCTTTCTTACTTGGCTTTTCTTTGTGAGAAGAACGTTCCTTGAACACAACATGAATACTCTCCTCAAGCTTTAGAGTCCTTTTGTTGAAGACTCTATATGCTTTGCTGGTAAGAGAGTACCCAAGGAATATGGCTTCATCACTCCTTGCATCAAACTTTCCAAGTTTTTCTTTATCATTGTTGTGAACAAAACATTTGCAACCAAAGACTCTGAGATAATCAATGCGAGGCTTCCTTCCATTCAATAACTCATAGGACGTCTTCTTCAGCAGAGGACGGATCATGGCACGATTGATGATATAACATGCTGTAGCAATAGCTTCCGCCCAGAAGTACTTTGGAACGCTATTTGCCAAGAGCATAGTCCTTGCCATATCCTCTAGCGTCCTATTCTTTCTTTCCACAACTCCATTTTGTTGAGGCGTTCTTGGAGCTGAGAAATTGTGAGAAACTCCATGTTGATCACAGTAGGCCAGGAACTCTGAATTTTGGAACTCCGTTCCATGGTCTGATCTTATGGCTTTGAGAGGCGTCTCAAGAGCAACTTCCACTTGTTTGATGAATACTTTGAACGCATTGAAACAATCTGCTTTTGACACCAAGAAAAGAACCCAAGTGAATCGAGAAAAATCATCTACAAGAACGTAAATGTACCTCTTTCCACCATAGCTCAACGTCTTCATGGGTCCACAAAGATCCATATGAAGCAGTTCCAGAGGCTTCTTTGTGCTTACTTCGTTCTTGGATTTGAAGGACGTTCTTGTTTGCTTCCCTTTAATACAGGCTTCACATTGTTCGACTTTCTCAGGATCGATGCGGGGAAGTCCTTTCACAAGATTTCGCTGATGTAGCTTAAGGATTGTGCTTGGTCCAGCATGGCTAAGTCGGCGATGCCAGAGATCAGCGTCCTCCTTTGATGCAGATAGACACAACTCTGATTTAGGTTTGAACTCTTGATTGAAGATATAGATATTGTTCTTGCGAACTCCTTTGAGAACAACTTTGTTGGACTTCTTGTTGATGACTAGGCACTCCTTAGAGTCAAATGTGACTAGATTTTCACCTTGATCACACATCTGAGAGACGCTAAGAAGATTAAAGCCAAGTCCTTCAACAAGACTAACATTTGTTGCTTTAATGGACGGGTTGAGAATAGCAGTTCCCGTTCCTTTGATCTTTCCTTTGCCCTTATTGCCAAACGAGACAGTTCCTCCCGTGGCACTACTTTGGATAGAAGTGAGATGGATCTGGCTTCCTGTCATATGATTTGAGGCGCCACTATCAATGATCCATGGGCGTCCCCTCACTTCCACCTCTTATTCGTTGTCGGAGGCGTTCTCTTCAACAACTGGGGCGTCCTCCACTGCCATGTATGCCACTTGATCGTCACGTTCATCATCACTTGAACTGAGATCATCCCAGGCAGCTGTACATGCTCCAATGAGAGCTTTCTTCTTGTCCTTGGAGGACGTTCCCGCAGTACATTTTTTGGCAAAATGTCCTTTCTTGTTGCATTTGTAGCATGTGAGTTCCTTCATTTCAGCCTCTGTGTACTTGGGACTCTCCTTTTTGTAGGACTTGCTCTTGCTACTATGCTTGTTCTTCTTGTTATAGTACTTGAGAGCCTTGTGAATAAGAGAGAGTTCCTCATCTGAGTCAATCTCTTCCTTTGGCTTTCTTTCTTTCTCTTTAGGACGCAAGGTCTCAAGTTTTTCTTTGTTCTGCATCATCAATGCTAGATCTCTTTGGCCACGAAGATACTCGGCGTACTCTGGTGTCGTGGACGCCAAAGCAAGATCAGTTTGAGGATTCTTCCCTAGCTGAGCCATGTCAGAGATTCTTCGTTCTTCGTACTGCCTGAGCTTCCCATAGATTTCTTCTATATCTAGAGTTTTGTTGGCAGTGTTTTCTTTGAAAGTCGTCCTATCAAAGTTCCAGACTCCAGTCAATCCATCAATGACTACCTGAACTCTATTCCTCATGGATATTTCTGATTCTGGAATGCCCAAGTTCTTCATCTTGGTGACAAGGCCTTCAAAACGGTACGAGTAGTCATTTACCGTTTCATTTGGCAGCATACTAAAAGCATAGAACTCCTTTTTGATCTTCAGCCGGACGTCCTCTTTCATTTCTGCAGTTCCCACATGAAATTTCTCAAGAGCTTCCCACTGTTGTTTTGCTGTGGGGAGATTGCTAACTCTTGTGGCATCCCTTTCGCAGAGGGACGCTTGAAGAAAACATACTGCTTTAGCATTTGTTTCCATTAGCTTGAATTCATCAGGACCCCACTCGTCCTCTTTGTCTTTCTTGTCATCGGGAACTTTGAGATCACCTTTTCTGATAACGTTCCAGCATTGATAATTGGTGCTTCTACAGAAGTTCTCAAATCTGGTTTTCCACCGGTTGAAGTTGCCGTCCGTTAGACGCGGAGGCTTCACAAACGAGATTCCAATAGGTTCCATGTCCATCTTTACCTGCAACTCAGTAAGAATCTAGAGCGCCTGCTCTGATACCAATTGTTGGATCGTTAGTACTGAGGGACACCCTTTACTTTGGTAAAGGCGTCCTTAGATTAGGCGTCCCTACGAGGAGTAGGTGCGTCCTTGAGTAATGCAGCGGAAATAAAGTACTAGACAGGTAAGTAATGGACGCAGAGAATTATAGAGGAACCACTCAAGACCAAGTAGTCCTTGAGTGTAAACCTCTACCTCCTTGGAGGATTTTTGAATAGTTCTTTCCTTTATATTGAACGTCCTTACAATTGTACTGGCGAGTCTTTACAGTTCTCTGGTACTTAGCTTTTCCCTAAGTCCACTAGTAAAAGACTCCTCTAAGCCTACAACTTAAGCTGGTTCAATCTACTAAAGGAATCTATTCCTACGTTCTGCAGTACTTCGCAGAACTCTCTTTCTCTCTTTTTGGGTTTTCTCTTACAAACTATTTTTGTGATTTGGTTACAAGTCTCACTCGATCTAACACAAGTTCTAGCACTGTTCTTGAGTTCTTGAGTTAGTTCTTCGTGTTCTTGAGTGAGTCGCTTTCTCTTTGATTCTCTCTGAATATTCCTGAAAGCGTTTTTGTCACAATAAATGCCTTGGGGCTATTTATAGGACTTGGGAAGGGCGTCTTTTCATTGGGACGATCATGCCCTTCATGGACGTGGCTACAGGATCTTCCTCCACGTAGTAGGGCGGTGATGAGGAAGCTTCCTATATCCAGCTGTGTATGATGAACTCCGCTACAGGATCGGCCGCCACGTGTTGATGGACTCTGCAACAGGATCGTCCGCCACGTAGTGTTGGACTCCGCTACAGGATCGGTCTCCACGTGTCCTTGGATGATCAAATGTTGTCGGGTGATGTCATCCTGTCGGCTAGTGAGTAAGGACTCCTTTCTTGCGTTCCTACTTGCTTAGGACTCCGTCCTTGCTCAAGTAGTCTCTGGCTTGTCCTTACTTCCTGTTAGCTAGCGTCCCTAAGCTTGTGGGACGCTCATACACACTTGTTGTCCTTTTGATCACTGGCGTTCCTGAACACTTGGACAACTTTATTAGAATCAAAGTGAGTTTGTCATATCAAAGCTAAGGGACGGTTGTGTGGAACACTAACAAGTACGCAAGCGTTCTTGATAGCGTCCCAACAACTGAGCTCCAGTGAGCTTCTCACTATAGTAGGCAATTGGCTTGCGTTCTTGGTGGAGGACGCCGCCTATGCCAACATTTGACGCATCACACTCGATCTCAAAGGGCTTAGTGAAGTCCGGGAGCTGTAGGAGTGGAGCATTGCAAAGGGAGTCCTTTAGGCTTTGGAACGCCTTTTCATGATGCTGCTTCCACTCTATGATTGTACCTTTCTTGGTTAAGGCATGCAATGGGGCAGCAAGGACGCTAAAGTGATGGACAAAACGGCGGTAGAAACCTGCGAGTCCTAAGAAGGAGCGGACTTCCGTTGCACTCTTTGGAGTAGGCCAATCCTTGATAGCCTTGATCTTTTCCTCGTCCACTTGAAAACCAACACTAGAGACCACAAAGCCAAGGAAGACAGTGGAAGGCTTGCAAAAGGTACACTTAGCCAAGTTGGCAAAGAGTGTTTCACGGCGTAAGCGTGCCAATACCAACTTAATATGTTCCGTGTGGTCATTGAGATTCATTGAATAAATCAAGATATCATCAAAGTAGACCACAAGGAACTTACCAATGAAGTCCCTAAGGACATGGTTCATGAGTCTCATGAAGGTGCTAGGGGCGTTGGTGAGACCAAAGGGCATGACAAGCCACTCATAGAGACCAAATTTGGTCTTGAAGGCTGTCTTCCATTCATCGCCTTCCTTCATGCGGATTTGGTGGTAGCCACTCTTCAAGTCTATTTTGGTGAACAAGGTGGCACCATGGAGCTCGTCCAGCATATCATCGAGCCTAGGAATTGGATGCCGGTATTTGATGGTGATGTTGTTGATTGCACGGCAATCCATACACATGCGCCAGGAGCCATCCTTTTTAGGGACTAGAATGACGGGCACAGCACACGGACTTTGGGACTCTCTTACATAGCCACGCTCAAGGAGTTCTTGCACTTGCTTTTGGAGTTCCTTGGTTTCATCTAGGCCAGCTTTGTAAGGAGCTCTATTTGGTAGAGAGGCCCCGGGCATCAAGTCAATTTGATGCTCAATTCCACGTAGTGGAGGAAGTCCTGGGGGAAGGTCGTCAGGGAAGACGTCCTTAAAGTCCTCTAGAACGGAAGCCACGACGCTAGGGACGGCCGGATCATTAGGGACTGTGCTAGAAGATGTGAGGGACATCGGCACCATCAAGAAGCAATGGGCACGTCCCAAGAGTGGCGGTTGAGATGGGGACGGCCGTGTGACCAACCCACGGGGTTCAACCGTGCCTTGAAGGGACGTGCTTGTTTTGGGTGTTAGGGACGCATGGTCCAAAGGACTCTTTTTGGGGACGGCTTTGGGACGCTGTTGTTGGCCATCAAATAAGGAAGGCTTTGCATCCGAGGTGTTGGCCGAGTTGCGTTCCTTGCGTGCCCGTTCTTCTTCAATTGCCTTAGCGCAGTCACGTTGTACCTGATCCTGCAATATTTCACTAGGCAACATGGGTAAGAGTTTGACGAGCTTCCCGTGGTACGTGAACACATAAGTGTTCAAGAAGCCATCGTGAAGGACGCGCCGGTCGAAGGCCCATGGGCATCCCAACAACAAGTGTGTGACGTCCATAGCAACGACATCACAAAGTAAGGTGTCCGTGTAAGGACCAATGGAAAAGGTGATCATGCATTAGTGAGTGATTTGGGTACCTGTGGAGTTCAACCATTGTAGTCCATAGGTAGCAGGGTGGGGAGTTGTTTCCAAGTTAAGGTGTTTGACTACCTTTTCATTGACAAGATTGGTGCAAGTCCCGGAGTCAATAATCATACTAAGGCTTGTGGAACCAACCAAAGCGCGAGTGTGGAAGAGATTTTGACGTTGGTCTTGTAAGGATCCTTTCAAAATGAGTGCCTTCCTAGCAACCAACCCAAGGCAGTGGCCGGAGTCCATTGGTGCTAGGGCACAATCAAACTCTTCTTCTTGGGGAACAGCATAGGAGTCCTCATATAATGGCTCTGGTGGGACTTCTTCCTCATCTAAGGACTCATATCCCCCTGTGGTTGTGGAGAATAACACTTTCTTTTTGTTGGGGCAGTCCTTTTGATAGTGTCCTCGTCCGCCACAAGAGAAACACTCCATGTCCCTTGAACGCTCAAGGGGAGTCCCTTGTTGGGAAGGACGCCCTTGTTGAGGACGGCTTGTGGAGTTCGTTCCATGTGGTTGGGAAGGACGTTGGGATGGGGACTTCTTTGAAGAAGAACCCTGTCCCTGCATACTAGGAGATGAATTAGTGGAAGCATAAGGACGAGAGTTAGAGGAAGCATACCGATTTGGCCGAGATTGGTAAGAACGCAATTCTTGTTGGTTCTTATAGATGGTCATGGCCGTATGCATCAAGTTGTTTAAATCTGTGATGGGCAAAGGCTCAAGCTGGTGCCTAAGGGACTGATTCAATCCAGAGATAAACCTAGTTTTCAAGGTGGGGGCAACTGAAATGCCGGCCTTGTAATACATATCCTCCAACTTAGAGAAGAACTCAATGGGAGTCATGCTTCCTTGGCGAAGTGTTGCAATGTCCATCCTCATCTGGTTCTTATAGTCCTTAAGAACATACTTTTGTGTCATGACGTATACAAGTTGATCCCAAGTGGTGACCGGTGTTTTGTCTAGCCTTAAACGGTTGTCCACAAAGCGTTGCCACCACTCTCGTGCTTGACCACGAAAATGGAGTGTAGCTAAATGGACCCATTCATGGGGAGGCGTCCGACAATAGCGCAAAGTGTGCGCTGTGGCGGCAATCCACTCAAGGAAGGCAGCTGCATCATAATGCCCTTCAAAATGTTCAATTCGGACTTTGACCTCATGGCGGTTTGTAGCTTGTTGGTCATAGTCCCCACGGTCTCCACGTAGGCCAAAACCGCGATCAATGGGACTCCAAGGTCTTGGTGGTATCGCTCTAGGGGCATTACCGTGCCGTTCACCTTGGTGTCGATGGGGACGCTCGTGGCGTCGGTTGGCATCATGGCATCCGTCCCTTCTAGGGACTTCTTCATGGCGACGTACTAAAGGCGGAGCCGGGGGAATCCAGTCCGCGGGGCGGTCGTCCAATTTAGGTGGATCACCTAGAGGTGGGAAGTTGTGGGGATTGGGTAAGCCCGAGTCTTCATATTCTTCATCGTCGAAGTCATTGAACTCGTCTTCCCAAACTGGAGTATCGGACGATTGGCCTAAGGACGCCTGTGCTGGAGGTAGGGACGGCGCCCTTCCTTGTGCCACGCGCCTTTCATGCCGTTGTGTTCGTCTCAAGGGGTGCTTACCAAAGCGTTGGTCACGCCTATTGTACAACCGGCGTTCCCGTTCCTCGGTACCTTGGTCTTGGGGACGCGGTTGAGGACGCTGAGGGGTCGGTGCTTGGCGACGAGCTCTCCTTGGGTCATAACGATCATGAAAACGAAAAGAGGAAGGAGACATACCTGGGCCTTCGGACTCATGGCCTGAGGAAGCATCGTAGGCATGAGTGTCACTCCACAAGACTTGGCCCTGAGGACGGCGGGGCTCAATGGTGGAGTGGAGACGGTGTGTTTGAGGGGCGTCCCTTGAGGACGTCCTGTTGGGAAGCACTTGGTGAGATGTTTGACCATTCGGCTGACTTGGGCCAGCTTGGTCGGAGAGGCTGATGGCTAGTCCTTGAGATCTGGAGTGAAGGACTTGAGGTGGGGCGTTCACTAGAGGAAGCCGAGCTGTCGCTTGGGCTTGGAGAAGGGACCCCACCTGGCGTTTCAACTCTGCTATCTCTTGTTGTTCTTATGTGAGTTGGGAAGGGTTGAGGTCCTCGTTTAAGCGTTCTTGGTTGAGGACTTGGGGTGGGTCACGTCCATTGTTAACCTCGTTGGAAAGTTTACCTACCATAACATTAGAATCCATGGCGAGTAAAAGTCGAACAAGAGTCAACAAGTACAAGCACTAGAAACGGCTCTTTAGACGGACTATGCACACACAAAGGTCAAGGAAGGCTTTATGTGCGAGAGGCGGCTAAAGGCTACACGATGCAACTCAAACACGCAAGGATCAATGCAATTACAAGCAACAATATTGACATGCTAAGTGCTGAGGACTGCTTCTTTGTTGAGGCGGGCGTCCTTAAGGTGGTGTGTCTTGGGACTCTCTTGAATCCAGAATAGTTGCCTTATTTTGGCTTTCTATTTGGACTTCTTTTACATTTTTTTTTTGAATGCGGTTACTAACCGAAGGAGAGTCCCTTGAGGGACGCAAGTAGCACAAATAGGTTACTAACCCAAGCACGACTGAAACCAATATGCAACAAGTAATCGAAATCACCAAGCATGTAAGGACTGCAATCGTAAATGGGTGTAAAAAGTTTTTTTTTTTTTTTTTGGTAAGGACTGTGGTAGTAAAAACTTGTTCTACTACCAAGGTTAGGCTAAAAAAAAAATTTTTTTTTTGGATTTTTATAAGGACGGATTCAAGAAACACAAAGGGAAGCAAAGTGTGATATGCAATAGTTCGAATAAAAAGGCTTACGTAACCTGGGCTCTGATACCAGTTGATGCGTTCGCCTTCTAGGGACTCCAAGAAGGACTCGCTTGGCCAAGGATCTAGGTTACGAGTTGGGCCTTATCCGACTATTGAGGGAAACATAAGGAGGAGGAAGCTGAGTTATGGAAGGTGGTAGTGGTGGTAAGGAAGCTGGTAGCTGAGGTAGGGACTCTAGTAGCTGCGGTAGGGACTATGGTAGCTGTGGAAGGGACTCTGGTAGCTGTGCTGCGGTAGGGACTCTAGTAGCTGTGGATGGGACTCTGGTAGCTGTGGTAGGGACACTGGTGGCGGAGATAGGGACGGTGGTAAGGACTCGACGGGTGGAAGAAATCGCCGTCGAACGAGGAAGCGACCGGAGGTCGGGGAAATGAGGGCGTCGGAGAAGAGGGATAGAAGGATTGACGTTCACGGTTTTGGGGAAGAGATATCACTCGATTCAAGCCAAAACTCATTGATTGCAAACGTGAAGATTACAAGAGAGGAGAGCTCCTTATATAGTGGAGGCTCTTAGCCAACAAAAGGAAACCCTAGCATTTATGGGCTGGGCCTAAAACATGCAAGTCTTGGCCCAATACCCTATGCATACTATAAATGGCCAGACAACTAATCTGACCTAATATTCTTGTCTCTACTACAAAAGGTAATACTTATCCATTAGCTAGCTAGGAAAATCAAAGACAAAGACTAGAACAAACAAGTCTTAGGGACTTTGCTGAGGACTCTCTTCATGAGCTGAGGGACTCTGCTGAGGATGCTGAGGACTTTGCTGAGGACTCTGCTGAGGACTCTGCTAAGGACTCTGCTGAGGACTCTGCTCATGAGCTGAGGGACTGTAATGCTGAGGACGCTGGAAGGGAAGCTGCTGGAATTTTTGGGACGCCCTGGTGCAGTCCCTAGGATTGTCCTTGACAGCAGGCGTCCTCTAGAGATGGGGACTTCTAGGGTGCCGGTAGGGACGCCAGGGCCCCTTCCTCAGGATTGGCTTTAAGGACACTCAGCACCCATGTAGGTGGTTCTTCAGGGACTAAGCTAAAGGACTGGGAGGCTCGCCATACAAAGGACGCCGTTGCTTGAGCGATGGCCTTAGCACGAGCTCGAGTAATGGGTCCGTCCGAACGCATTGTCATGACGTCTTCCTCTTCCTTGGGAGTAAGGGAAGGGATCGCATCAACTTTGGGATCCAGTCAACAAGAAGGTTGTCAGAAGCCGAGACGTCGTGTTCTTTGAGGATCAGACGATCGAAGACATCCAAAGATCGGAGAAGCCAAGGTCAAGAGCTAATAGGAGCCAAGATGATAGTTGTCCTCCTGTACGACAAAATGATCCAGAAGAAGCAGCCGAGAATGAAGATGCTAGTACAAGAGATGATGACCAAGAGGAGATGGTGGAGCCAGAAGAAGAAACTAGCACCGCGCCAATGCCCGAGCCAAGACGATCCACCAGAGATAAGAGACTGTCTACGCGATACAATCAAGAGGAGTATGTGACACTCACGGATCAGGGGGAGCCTCAGAGTTACAATGAGGCCATCAACGACATCCACAAGGAGGAGTGGAAGCGAGCCATGCAAAAGGATATGCAATCCTTGCACGAGAATCACACGTACAAATTAGTCGAGCTACCAAAAGGGAGACGTGCCCTGAAGAACAAGTGGGTGTATCGAATCAAATCCGAGGTGAACAACTCAAAGCCCCGATACAAGGCCCGACTAGTTGTGAAAGGATTCAATCAAAAGAAAGGCGTCGATTTTGAAGAGATATTCTCTCCAATGGTGAAGATGTCTTCAATCCGAGTTGTGCTTGGTCTAGCAGCTACTCTAGACTTGGAGATTGAGCAACTCGATGTCAAGACAGCTTTCCTCCATGGTGACCTTGAAGAGGAGATCTACATGGAGCAACCAGAAGGATTTGCGGTCCCACGTAAGGAGAATCTAGTGTGTCGACTAGAGAAGAGTCTCTATGGTCTAAAGCAAGCACCAAGGCAGTGGTACAAGAAGTTCGACACTTTCATGTCGAGCCATGGCTTCAAGAAAACCATGAATGACCATTGCGTCTTTACGAAGAGGTACGCTAGCGGTGATTTCCTAATACTTCTACTCTATGTCGATGATATGTTGATCATCGGTCATGATCATAAGAAAATAGCTGCTCTAAAGAAAGATTTGAGCAAGTGGTTTGCCATGAAAGATTTGGGGCCAGCAAGACAAATTCTTGGGATGAAGATCACTCGTGATAGACCGAAGAAGCTGCTTTGGCTATCCCAAGATCAATACATTGAGAAGGTGCTGGAGAGATTCAACATGCATAAAGCCAAGCCAAGCCGGTAAGCACTCCACTTGCTGGACATTTTAAGTTAAGTTCAAAGCAGAGTCCAACAAGTGAGAAGGAGAAGGAAGAGATGAAGAACACCCCATATGCATCAGCAGTAGGCAATCTTATGTACACAATGGTGTGCACTAGGCCTGACATCGCCTACGCAGTTGGAGTTGTAAGTCGTTTCTTAGCTAATCCAGGAAAGGAGCACTGGGCAACAGTCAAATGGATCCTCAGATACCTACGTGGTACAACCAAGAGATGCTTATGCTTTGGAAATGGAAAGTTAGAGCTAAGAGGCTACACAGACGCAGACTGGGCCGGTGACCACGACTCCAAGAAATCAACGCTGGGCTACCTGACTACTTTTGCAGGGGGAGCTGTTTCATGGCAATCTAAGCTGCAAAAAAGTGTTGCCTTGTCCACCACAAAAGCAGAGTATATTGCAGCTACAGAGGCCTGCAAGGAGATGCTATGGATGAAGAATTTCCTACTCGAGCTTGGAGTCGGGCAGAAGAAATACATCTTGCTATGCGACAATCAGAGTGCTATCCACTTGGGAAAGAATCCGACCTATCACTCTCGGTCGAAGCACATTGACATACGATACCATTGGATTCGTGATGTCCTTGAAGAAAAGCTACTACAACTTGACAAGGTGCACACGGATGAAAACTGGTCAGACATCATGACCAAGGGAATAACGACTAAGAAGTTTGAAGATTGTTGTCAAGGCATTAACATCTTGACACCTCCAAATTAAGTCGGGAGGGGGAGATTGTTGGGCTCCCTCCATAATTGGAGTAAACTAATCGAACTAGTGCATGATGATAGGCCAAATCCAAAGAAAAGTCTAGAGTTTTTGGGTAGATTAAGGAATAATCTAGAATTATGTAGCTAGGATGGTAGCTAAGATATTTTTGTGGGACATTCTAGAAATTAGGAGAAAGTTTAAGGCAAAAGAGAATTCTAGATTAGGGCTTAATGAGGAGGTGGGTGTCATCCCTCACCTATAAATACATGTAGTGTGTACCATTTTGAGCATCCAAGTGTGATCAAGCACAAGCTACTATATAGTGAGTGTTAGTGAGTTTGAGAGTGTGTGCCCACAAAATTATCTAGTCTTATAAAATCTCTTTTCACATAAATACAAAAATTAGTGTTTGTAACTAGTTGTCCAATTTCCCATCTTAATCTGACGAAGAGGGAAAAACCGAGGTTTTCCAACAATTAGCAAGCATCTCCATTCCACGTTTCTATATTTCTAACATGGTATCAGAGCGGGGGTAATTTTCCTTCCGGGTTCGATCCAATCGAGCGAAAAAGAATGATGGGAGAGATGGTGCTATGAAAACAAAAGAAAAAGTGAAAAAAATGAGAGATTTGATGGAGAGATGGTGCTCCAAACAAAAAAAAATCAAGAATGAAGTTTTTTGTTAGGAACTATGGAGAGAAGTGTTCCATTAAATAAGAAGATGATGAAGATAAGTACTCTATAAAAAGATGGGATTCCAACAAGAAGGAAACCGGAGAGAGAAGGTGCTCCGCCAAAGAATTCAATATGGAGAGAAGGGCTCTAACAAAGAAGAAGACGATGAAGAAGACGAGAAACGCATCTAACCACAATGAAGACGAAGTTGATGCAAAGTGCATCTACAATGAGGAATAAATCAAGTACTTCGGACAATTCACATTAACGCAGATGCAAGTATGGAAGTTTGAATCAAGGGGTGATGTTAGAATAATTAAGTTTGTTAATTAATTTGTTAGAATTGAGTAGAAATTTTAGGATAAGTTGTTAGTGGTGGACGTGCACTTAATGAAAGTGGGATATGTCCCCACTTCATTAGGTGTTTTTTATTATTAGTTCTTCTTATGTTAATTAGAGGTTGTAGCCTATATATAAGGCATTGTTGTTTGTGATAAATTGAATGAGATTGGCAAGCATCTCCATTCCACGTTTCTGTATTTCTAACAAACGTCCTGAAGTACATCGACACTATATCCAACAGCACCAGCCAAGTTCAGAACACAGCATTTGAGGTTGAGTACAAAACGTGTAAGACCATGTCTTGGAACCAAAGTAAAAAGGTACATGTAGGTGTGAGTGCTAGCTGGTCGCTTGGGGCTCCGTGTGTGGGGGAATTCGGGCTTGAGGTTTCCTACGACATCACCCACACGTGTCAATGGGGTGAAGAGGAGTCTCGTGAGGATACGGTCACGATCACGCGGAACGTTACTGTAGGTGGGTAATTTACCGCCATAAATAAGGATAATATTTCCGCCAGCCAGGTAAGCATATCTAATAAATATCTTTATTAGCCTATTAAATCCTGGTAGTTATCTAGTAGTTGGAAGATTCTATCCTATTTAAGAAGATAGAATTATTGATTGGGCTCCAAGGAAGAAACCCTAGCCCTCTCTCTCCACTATAAATACATGGCTTGGCCATGTAGAAGGGAGAGACAGAACTACCCTAGGAGAACTACCCTAGAAGAACTACCCTAGAGGGGCTGATAATCGCTCCCCCTGACTCTAGAGGGGTTGATCATCGCTTGTGACAGCCCTAGCTCTGCGTCTCTCTCTACAGTTTACCCTTGCGAATACTCTACTGACTTAGGCATCGGAGGTGGATTAGGAGGTCCCCGCCCCCTTTGTCCATTGTTTTGCGGGTTATTGAAGGCGAAGAAGCTTGGAGAAGAAGGTTATTGAAGAAGGAATTGAGACTTGTACACCGACATATTTCGTGTACTAACATTTGGCGCCGTCCGTGGGGAACGAACAGGTTTTCGACCTTCGTAAACCCTACGAGAGCCGATCTGAGGAGGCTATGGATCGCTTGTCCGCGAACCCGGATCGAGACAGCCGCCGGATGAACCGGCGAGACAACCCTGGGACAATCGCGCCAGGCGAATCGCGCGATTCGCTTTCCGCAGCTCTAGAGCCGCGACCGCGGATCGCCGCCCGCGACCGCGAGATACCCAACCGCGCCCGCGGGTCGGAGGACGATCGGCGAACTCCGAGTTCGCTCTTGGCAGACGCGGACCCGCGACCGCGGGTTCACCACCCGCGACCGCGGCTCATCGCCCGCGACCGCGGGTGACCCTCCCGCGACCGCGGATCGACGCCCGAGCGATTGGACTCCGAAAATCGCTCGGAGGAGCGAATCCCGACACTCGCAAACCCCGATATACACTCGGGAGATTGGACCACTTCGCGACCCGTGCAAGGTGCCTTGCCCGGATCCGACTCTACCCATGACTTAGCCCCCCTCGCCAACGCGTCTGTTCATTGCACAGACCTAAGGGGACTCGCGTCAGGCTACGGGATTGAGAGTCGTCGTCGCGTATGGTCTGATTCAGCTTTGTCTAGTCGATGAAGGGATTCCATGATGCGCATCGTTGAAGTCGAGGCAGATACGGGCCAAGAGATCCGTGGTAGGCCTGAAAGCACGACCACGATCGTAGAGCCAAACCGTGACCGCGAGTCACGAGGGCGCGAGCCTGAGCCCAATCACGAAAACCCTAATTCACGGTACGTGATGGGCCAAACGCTTTACGCCAAGAGCGGCAGGGTTGAGGCATCATCCTCCACCAAGAGCGAGCAGGATGACGAGGTCGTCCATGTCCTGGCCCTTGCTCTAGGAGAGGACGAGGTGATTCTATCGGAGTGCGAACAGGCTAGGTCTCGCTTGGACCAAGGCCTAGAAGAAATCGCAAGGCTGAAACATACTTTTAGGAAGAGAGGTCGCGAGCCATCCTCATCCGACAGATCGCAGGCTGTGAGCCACCCTCGACCCGAGGATTCGATCTCGGATGACTCGGCGGACCCTAGCAATCGCGGCAACTGCCGGGGCGGCAGCCGCGACCGCGGTCCAAGACACCGCGACCGCGGTCCCAGCATCCGCGCCCGCGGTTCGAGCGCGGCGCGAGGGTTTTGACGAACCTGAAGACGAAGGTCATGGCTCTCCCGAAAACCCTAATTCGAATCATGATTGGGGCAGTAGGGATGAGCATAAGGGAGAAGACCGGGCTTTCACGTGCGCTGAGAAGAGGTTACTCGAACTCTTAAATTCTGAATCCCGGATCAATACGATCATGGAGACAACTTGCCACTTTGTTCGTCAAGAATTACATCACCAGTTGCCGAGACGCAGTGTCCCTTGGCATACTCTTTGCTCTCAGGATGAGTCGAGGCGAAAGCTTGCGCAGCTTCTCGAATCGTTTCATGGAATGCTACGCCGAGGTTGAGGGATGTGGCGACAAGGCCGCACTAGCCGCTTTCAAAGGAGCGCTCCCGCTCGAAAGCAGGTTAAGGGAGGATTTGATACTCTATCCTCCTTCCACCATCGATGGACTGCGAGAGTGCGTTTGTCGACATGTGCGATTAGAAGAAGCTAATCGCGAGGCGGAAGGAAAGTCGCCCCCCTCGCCTCAGGCCCCATCCGAACGTGAGAGCCCCAGGATGGGAGAACGCTTATCAAGGAATCAAGGGAGCAAACGGGTCAAAGGCATCCGAGTACGAACGCAAAGGCGAATCAAGAAAAGACGACGGGTCGTGCGACCGCGCCCGCGAGACCCAAGCCGCAACCGCGGTACTGTGCACCGCGACCGCGGGTCTCCGGACCGCGACCGCGGTTTCGGTCCAGAACGCAACATCCCCTCTCTGGGGCAGAATCGCGGCAGGGGCAGATCGCGTCGGAGATGGCCGGCAAATCGCAACCGCAACCACGTCTGAACAGGCGCAACCGCGGGTACCCGGACCCTTACGCGCGGGGATCCCGGGACTAGGATTCATGTAGACAGGGGCACTCTTTTTCCCATGTGGTTTTTTGATGAGGCCCCTAGGTTGTTCTTCTTTCATTAGCTTAATTTTTTAGGATCATGTCATTCATGTTTATTTTTTATTATCGGTTTTTGCATTAGAAGAGTCTTGCATAAAAAAAAATATATATGCGCTACGTTAGTTCATCATACTAACGGACTCCTGCGTATGCTAGCTACGTAGGGGGTTCCCGCGATATTCGCTCGCGGATGTTCCCGTGATATTTGATCACGGACTATGGTTGGCCCCCATAGAGTTCCCGTGAGTTTCACTCATGGACCTTGAGTTTCATTCATGGATCGTGAGTTTCACTCATGGACCTTGAACCACTCCTAGAGTTCCCGTGATATTCGCTCACGGACTATGGTTTGATCCCATAGAGTTCCCGTGATATTCGCTCACGGACCTTGAGTTCCACTCATGGAGTTCCCGCGATACTTGCTCGCAGACTATGGTCTGATCCCTCATAGAGTTCCCGTGATATTCGCTCACGGACCTTGAGATTCGCTTATGGAGTTCCCGTGGGCGGTTGTTCCCGCGTCGCTCGCGCGGTGGTTCCCGTGTTTACGCTCACGGATGTTCCCGTGATATTCGCTCACGACGGTTGTTCCCGCGTCGCTCGCGCGGTGGTTCCCGTGTTTACGCTCACGGATGTTCCCGTGATATTCGCTCACGGCGGTTGTTCCTGCGTCGCTCGCGCGGTGGTTCCCGTGTTTACGCTCACGGATGTTCCCGTGATATTCGCTCACGGTGGTTGTTCCCGCGTCGCTCGCGCGGTGGTTCCCGTGTTCACGCTCACGGACCGCGATATTCGCTCGCGGAGCCCCCATGATATTCGCTCATGTGGGGGGGGGGTGGGACCATGACATTCGCTCACGGGGGTTCTCATGATACTCGCTCATGAACGTGCAAACGTGCCCGTCTCCTAATCCATATAAGTCACGCCAAGTCAATCCTAGAGTACCTACATCTTAGTTACGCAACTAAGACGTAGGTGGGGCATTTGTAGGTGGGTAATTTACCGCCATAAATAAGGATAATATTTCCGCCAGCCAGGTAAGCATATCTAATAAATATCTTTATTAGCCTATTAAATCCTGGTAGTTATCCAGTAGTTGAAAGATTCTATCCTATTTAAGAAGATAGAATTATTGATTGGGCTCCAAGGAAGAAACCCTAGCCCTCTCTCTCCACTATAAATACATGGCTTGGCCATGTAGAAGGGAGAGACAGAACTACCCTAGGAGAACTACCCTAGGAGAACTACCCTAGAAGAACTACTCTAGAGGGGCTGATAATCGCTCGCCCTGACTCTAGAGGGGTTGATCATCGCTTGTGACAGCCCTAGCTCTGAGTCTTTCTCTCTACAGTTTACCCTTGCGAATACTCTACTGACTTAGGCATCGGAGGTGGATTAGGGGGTTCCCGCCCCCTTTGTCCATTGTTTTGCAGGTTATTGAAGGCGAAGAGGCTTAGAAAAGAAGGTTATTGAAGAAGGAATTAAGACTTATACACCGACATATTTCGTGTACTAACAATTACCATACTCCCGAGGACGAAAGTCACGTTGAAAGTGATAGCAACCAAGTCATCTTGCGATGTTCCTTTTACTTGTAACGTGCGTGATGTGATGTGGGATGGGAGAGTGGAAGAGTACATCAAAACCGACGGCATGTTTGTTGGTAGCAATGAGTTCAATTTCACAACGGTCATGGATGAGGTGGATCTGTAGTTGGCAAGCTGTTGCCATCGCTCCATGGTTACATCGATCGTTGTTTGTTAATCGGAGTGCTACTGGACTATTGGTGGCTTGATGCATGCATGAATAAGCTAAGTTAGAATGCTGGCATGGGATTTGCATTTGCATTTGCATTTTCATTGATCGTTTGTTTATTCACTTTCCTTCCCGTTTGTACTTGTTTTCAGTTCATTTTTTTTGGTTTTTTTTTGTCGAGACATCTTTTTGTTTGTTGGTCAAATTTCAGTTCACCTTAATGTATGTGCACGCTCGCACCAAGTATGGCAGGTAGGATATCATCTGTATCGGTGTACTATATATAAGGGTTTATGTGTTCGTAATAATAAATTGAGCTTTTTACAAAAAAACCACCCGTTAAATATCCCATATTACTAATAACCACCCATTATTCACAAATTTATTTTAAACCACCCATTAAATCAAAATCGTTATCAAATAGCCAAGCCAAATACTGTTCCGTCCAAAAAATCCGTTAAGTCGTGCGCTTTTACCATTTTGCCCTCAACTGTTCCGTCCAAAAAATGGTAAAAGCGCACGACTTAACGGATTTTTTGGACGGAACAGTATTTGGGTGGCTATTTGTTAACGATTTTGATTTAATGGGTGGTTTAAAATAAATTTGTGAATAACATGTGGTTATTAGTAATATGGGGTATTTAACGGGTGGTTTTTTGTAAAAAGCTCTAATAAACAAGTGTTTTTTTCATAATACTTCTCCGACACGAATCTTCGGATGTGTTGGGGTTTGTTCTAACTCATCCTAAAAATAAAATGTATTAATATTAGTAGAAAAAAAATTAAGAAAGTCTTAATAGTACAAGTTTACTTGTAGTTTACATGTCTTATTTAAGGACTTGTGTTCAAATCTTAGAAGAGGATCTAGGCCATCGGAAAGAGTGTTATCGACTGAAGTGATCTCATCAGTTCATTGTCCGTTTTGGGCGTACTATACCTTTTTTTTAAGGGGTTTAATAACATTCTAGAGCTTAAAATTAGATTTTAAGTATTTTCGGTATTTTCGGGATTCTCGTAATTTTTAGTTTATTTCTTCGAATGATTCTATCTTTTACCTTTTCTTATCCTTTCCTGTATCTATATATAGATCATATGTAAGCCCTGAAGAGACAATTTTATCATTATTTTTAGGGAAATTCCTCTTGGTACCCCCGGGGTTGACAATTCTTTTGGCATCCTGACAATTCCTTTTGGTGTCTCATGGAAAAACTTTTTCCTTTTAGTACCCCCGTAGTTTACAAATATTCCTTTTCATACCCAAAATGTTTACAAATCAATTTTCCATCCAAAATAACAATTTTCTGTACAAAAAAAAAGTTAGATAAAACAACTTTATATAATTACTATTTTATTACTAGCTATATACCATTAGACATGAAAAATAAGAAAAACATAACAAAGACAATCTGCTCGTTTTACGTGAGGCAGAACGAAAGTTGGCCTAATGGTATATAATTAGTAATTAATAAAATACAGTAATTATAAAAAGAATCTGCTTGTTTCCCACATAAAGAGTAATTATAAAAACAATCTGCTTGTTCTCCCTAACGTAAAACGTACAAGCTGATTGTTTTTAATTTTAATTTTCTTATTTTTAACGTCTAATGGTACTCATATAGGTAGTAATCATAAAAACTTGTTATATTTAACTTTTTTTTAAACAAAAAATGGTTATTTTGAATGAAAAATTGATTTGTAAACATTTTTGGGTACAGAAAGGAATATTTATAAACTACTGCGGTACCAAAAGGAAAAAAAATCAATAGGACACCAAAAGGAATTGTCGAAACCTCAGGGGTACCAAGATGAATCTATACTATATATTAAAGCCGGAGAATTTCGAGCCTCCACGTTAATTCTGGCCCCACTTGATTAACAATTTTATATGTTTTATTTTTTCTGATTATCTAATCTTTAACTTTATCTTTTTTCTTACCCATCAAATATCTATCTTTCAAGGCATATTATTTATGTTTAAAATTTCGTTAATTATCTAACCTTTAATTTTATCATTTTTCTTACTCATCTAATATCTATCTTTGAAACAATATTATCTATCTTTAAAATTTCCTTCTATAAAAGATACATATTAATTAACTTAACTTTTCAATTCTCATTTTAATCTATTTATATATAAGAATTAATATATAGTATAGATTATAGTGAATACACAAATTAGCGAAAAAAATTATCAATACCCGTACATGGTACGGGTCTTCAACTAGTTTCCCTTATTTTTATTGAATACAAAGTTTTCTCAGCAATCTGGTGGATTTCCAATTTCTTTTGTGATTAAGGTTTCGTATTTGCGATTTCTTGATCTTCAAGACTTGAGTTTGGGCGTACAATACCTTGTTGGTCATGTACATTGTTGGAATCAAACCGGCAAAATTAGTTGGTTTCGGAAACCAAACTGGAATCAGGAGCGAACCAGCGGTTCCAACCCTCGATTTTGGTAAGGGGGTTTCCTGAATCTGTGAATCGGCAGTTTTGTTAAAGCAGGATGGGAACCTAAAAAGAAAAGGCGTGGAATGAATCAATTGAAGCAAACAACTCAACTCTACATTTTGGCGCGTTTTGTTTTGTTAAAGTAGTTTTAGTTATCTTGCTTTTTAGAAGGATGGCCTTTCTCCTATTTTAAATAGGGAATTGCTCTTCTTTTATTTAATGACTTGTTCCCCAAACAATTAAGTTTGATCTCTCGTTTGGAGCAAGTCTAGTTCATGAACATTTCTTTATTTTTTCCTTGTTGATTTCTATCAATAGATTCGGTTGAATCAATTTTCCGTGTGCGTTGTTTTGTTGCTCTCACTTGTTTTGCTCGATTCAAATCTTCATGGTATTAGAGCTCATTTGAAGGGAACTTTGTGAAGTTAATCTATCTTTGTTTTGCTCGTTTTAAGTTTGATAAGTTGAATCAGAGTAATTTTTTTTATTACATGAAAGGAATTAAGCGCCCCATCGAAATGAAAACTATCCTAGAGCATCCTTGCGGATGAAGTCCCTAAGGACCGGATCAGAATCAAAGGTGAAAGATGAGACTCGACGAACGGAAACAACAATGTAGTCCGCGACCAAGTTGGCTTCCCTTAAGATGTGGCTAATGCACGCTCCAAATCTATAACTGGCCTAACAAAGACTAGATAACCGTGCGCAAAATCTTGATCTCCCAGGACATCTTTAGTCACCCAACACTGCATTTATGACCTGCAGGTTGTCACCTTCAATGATCAGATGAAGAATACCATTCTGGATGGCCTCAACAATCCCGTACTGAAGAGCATATGCTTCATAAAACACCACGGAGTGACGTCCTAGAAACCCGTCATCCTGAGAGAAGGGGACACCCTTGGAATCCCTGATAACGAAGCCAAAAGAAGCACATCCATCAGACTAAACAACACCATCAAATTTGAGTTTGTACCAGTTGTTATGGGGTTTACTCCGCCTGGCATTTCTCCTTCTTCATGTTTGGTTGAGTTGGTTTGTTTTTTCTGTTTCCTTATTTTTATCATTTGCTGCCTTCCAATCAGCTATTTGTTTTTGGGTGCACCCATTCCTACTCAGATTCCAGTATAAACGGTCGGTGATATTATTAATAGGTAGAGTAATTTTTGCGACTTCCTTCGCAACATCGGGATTCAGTACTTGCCACAATTTGTCTATGTCCCATGAATTATCTACACAGGCGCATACACGTTCATCTTGATCAACCGTCTATTGATGGTTATTTAGTGGTGTGAGATTGGCATTCATAGTACAATTATCCTTCCAAAAGCAGATCGTCTTGCCATCACCCCTGCCATGTCAATCCAGACAAGAACTATTCACGGAGGCTCATGAGCTTGGACCATTGCCAATATATGTTGCTCTGTTTTATATAATTCCATAGATTTTGATTCCTAAGGTATTATTCATTGACGATTTTAAACCAGAGTTTACCTAGTTCAACAATGGTTGAATTAGAGTGATTGTTGGTCATGTAGACTGCAACGGAGCTTGAAGGGAAGGGAAAGGAGTTTGAAGTCAACCCCGAGCGAGAATAGTAAAGGAATATGGTAGTTCCACTTATGCTTGCGAGTTTTGACCATCTAGGGATGAGTTTGACAACGACGTTGTTCGATGAAACAAAGTTCCTCTTATGGATCCATCAAGTGGAAAGAGCATTGATGGAAAAGCTAAATCTAGGGTTTATTGATGGTAAGGTGGATATGCTGAAGAAACGAACTTGGATATGCCGAAGAAAGGAACTACTCATAATAGTCGTGAGTAGAGATTTGATTCAATGGTAGCCCGGTAGATATTGAATACCATGAGCGTTGAGATCAATGAACGTTATTATCAAATTAGCGGTCTAATGATTTTTGAGCTAGAATATGAATTAGATAAGTTCAGCTAAGGTTCGTTGAATATCACTACCTATTATGTTTAGCTGAAGCGTCTTTGGGATCAAATCCATAATTTAACATGAATTTCAGTCTGTACTCATGGTGTTTACCAAGCTTGTGAATGTGGGTTGCTATTAAAGTTGCTTGAGATGAGCAATCTATCGAAGTTGATGTAGTTTTTGCTTAAGTTGAATCCTGATTTTGACTCTACTAAAAGCACTATGATCATGGAGTCTTCATGGCAAGTCATAGGGGATGATCTAAACAAAATTTACCATAAGACCATGGTATACCGTCCACAATATAATGGTATTTTTGAGAGAATGAATAGATGGGATTGTTAAGAGAAGGGTGAGTGCGTGTTAACGACCACTTGTTTGATCAACAAACTCCCATCTTTTGTCCTTAATTTGAAGAATCCTTTGAGGAGTTGTCTTTGAAACCACCTAAATATAAAAATCATGGATTTTGGTTGCCTCTACTATGTTGCTACTAAACCTATTAAAACATTTGAGCCAAGGGGTCGAAAGTATGTGCTTATTAGATACCCTACTCACCAAAATTGTTACAAGATGTTGGACCTCAACAACAACTCAATGTTTTTCTTTAGGGATTTGGAATTCCATGAAATGGTTTCTCCTTTCATGGAACCACACAATCCTTTTGTTCCCTCAACAATGGTAGTGCCTAACTCTTGGCAACATAATAGAACTCTTTGCGACTCAGATGATGAGGCATTATGTTGGATAGTCATTTGTTCTCATAGGTAACAGTTGACTGTTACCCTAAGGGGGAACAGTTTTACTGTTATCAAGTTAACAATATTACTATCCACAAGTTGAGGTTGGAAGCAAGGGAACGGTTGCACTGTTACCTCCCGAGGAAACAGTCAATCGTTACCATGTGTTCAACATCATCATTCTCTTGTTTTGACGATGACAAACTCTCTATTATTTAACCTTGTGTTTGAGTGTATTGATTGAAGGAAAAATAACCAAGGAAGAATGAAAGCTGATGTGAGGAAACAATAACGTCTGTAGAGCAATGCCTTACTATACTTAGTAAGCACGTTGGGTATTCGACAGAAACCCTAATGAGTCGTGTTTATGGGCTGACCTGGAAACACGTGGAAATATCAAAAAGATTTCATCCAACAACTATGAAAAGATTTGGGAACAAGATAAGATCAAGAGAAGATATGATAACAAGATAAGATCAAGAGAAGATATGATAGAGTTTGTTGAAGAACGAATCTGATTATTTATGGGATAAACACACGTGGATATATGAGTATGGGATCATATCTCACGTGGGATTAGACTATAAATATGATTGAGTTGAGGTTGAGAAACCACCGATTATGAAAAGAAGAGAAGAGACGAGCTTGAGAAGAGAAGTGCTCGAGAAGAGTGAAGAGTGAAGAAGAAGAAGAAGAAAGCTTCGTTGAAGGTTTTGGTAATCACTCTTAGTATTTGTTATACTTGTTTCTTAGGTTGAGAAACAAGGGTTAGTAGGTTCATAATCTTTTTTTTTTGGTTGAAGGAGAGGCGACACTCTCCGGGCCCTCGAGGGGCGTTTTATTAAATAATAAAAATGGGCTAAGTAGTTCTCACGAGGGGGATAGCCCGACCCCTTACATCATTGTGCAATAAAATTAAAATCCCCTCAGGCGGGGCACGCAATACATGGAGTCCAATAGGAAAATTAAAAGCCAAAGAAGCAAGACCGTCAGCCACAGAGTTGGCCTCACGGAAGACATGTCGGAATTGGACATTCCAATTCCTACTCAAGAAGCCTTGGCATCGGTACACAAGACTAGCAAGCAGATGACACTTGTTTATCCTGGAATTCAACATGTTAATAATTAATTTGGAATCAGACTTGACACATACCTGGCGGTAGCCTTCCTCCCGGGCCAGCTCCAGCCCATTGCAAATTCCCCATAACTCCGCCATCGGCACCGAGCAAGACCCGAGGTTCTGAACAAAACCCCCCGCCCAATTTCCTTCGTCATCTTGTAGAATGCCCCCAGCCGTGGTGAGCCCGTTCCGAAGCGCCTCGTCCGAATTAATCTTTATTCACCCCGTCTCAGGTTTGCTCCAAGCTATGTGTTGCACAGTCAGCTCTTTCCCAATAGCAGACCCATGAATATTGCTAATGGCCTTCTAAGCTTCATCAGCTTTACTCAAAATGAGTCTCCCCTTGTCCGCTGGTGGAATCTCCCCGTTGAAAACCTTGGCATTCCGCCACCTCCAAACCCACCACAAGAGACCGAACACGTAGCTCCACTCCATGCCACCGCTGGTGGAATTCTCCAGCACATTCCGCCGAATCCAGCATGCGAAATTATCCTTAAAAAACGAGTGATAGGATCTAGGAGTACTCAAACTATTCCAAATATGTTTTACCTGGTTACAGTCACGGAAGAGATGCTCCAAAGATTCCGTGACTCCACAACCATAGCTGCAGCGGTCCGATGTCGATATATGTCTCCGACAACGCTCTTGGTTTGATAGCAAACCACCCAAACTCGCAAGCCACAGAAAACAGCGCACCCTTTCGGGAACAACGATCCTCCATAACCTGCAGAAAAATTGATCATCCACCCAGCCCGATACGCGTTGCCGTTAACCAACTTGTAACCCGTCGACACCGAGTAGGACCCCATCCGGAGTAAACTGCCAGCAGACTTCATCCAAACTCTCACCACTGTCGTCGATCACCATCGCAGCCATTTTGAGCGTCACCGAAAGGGGAAGCAAGTGCGTAACCGAGAGCCAATTCCAAGACCCATCCTCACCCCAGTAGTCCCTGACCATGCGCTCGATGTGATCCTCCTCGACCACACCCACCGCACTGTTTATCAGCGGCTCCTTTGTCAGCCACGAATCCTGCCAAAATCTAATCGACTCGCCATCCCGGAGCAGCCACCTCGTGCCCTTCACCGCCACCTCTTCCATACCCCTTCGAACACACTTCCAAATCTGAGAACAGGCAGGAGAATAACCAAGCGCCTTATCCAAGTACTTGTTTTTCAGGACCGAAATCCAAAGGCCCTCGTCGCCCGTCAATCATCCACACCAGGAGAATTACCACGATTACTTATAGTAGGTGCATAATCTTGGGATTGGATTAAACTACTTGAAGTCCCTGTTTGCCTTGAAGGAACTTGTAATTGGCATTAATAAAAGTGATTGTTAAAACTCCTCTAAGAAGGGAGTAGTTTTTCTCTTGAACAACTAGTTGGTTGTTTGAGGGTTTCCACTATAAGTAATCGTGTCAACCTTCTATTACTTGCTTGTGTTAGTATTGTTTTATTACTTTCCGCTGCCCAGTTCACTGTTACCCTTAAGGTAACAGTGTCGGTATACTAACGCCGATCCTAACAACTGGTATCAGAGCAGGAAAAGCTCTAAATTGTGCTTTTGCAGGATAACAGGACGTCTACCTCGCATGAAGTTGGGCTGAACAATGCTAAGTCTGCCGTTCTCAAGCCTGTGGAGTTTCAGCATTGGAAGGTGATGTTTGCTAGTTGGATGAGGAGTAACGACTACCAGGCTTGGTGTACCATTACTGATGGTGACTATGAGATTCCCGCTGATAAGAAAGATGAAAAATCTTTATGGGGACCAGCTGAGTACCAGAGAATGGAGAAGAATTTCAAAGCTTGCATGTGGGTCATGACTGCTTTACCACATGAGGACATGTTCAAGGTTGTCAACATCGACTCCTCCAAACATATGTGGGCAGCTCTTAAACAGATGTATGTGGGAAGTGCTGATCTTAAAAGAGGACAAATCACTGAGGCTAAGTGTGAGTTCTATAACTTCAAGATGGGAGATGAGGAAACAGTTGATGAGTACCAAGCTAGGTTCAATATTCTCTGTAGCAAGCTGACTGCTCTTGGAGTTGATGACAAATTTGTGGATCGAGAGGAGAAGATTGAAATCGTCTTAAGAGGACTCACTCCCAAATTTGCCTACACCAAAGGGATGATCAAGAAGAATGCTATAACTAAGACCTCTACTCTTTATGAAGTCTTTGGGAAGATTTTAGATTATGAGAGGTACTATGTTGATACCAATCTTACTAAAATAAATTCTACTACTTTGAAGATAGAACAGCCTAAGAGCATAGCCTTGAAGATAGAACAAGCTTATAATCATGTCAAGGAGGAAAAGGAAGGTGAAAGCTCTCTGGATGAGGAAACAACCCTAATCACAAGGGCTATGAAGAATCTCTACAACAAAGGCAAGTCCAGAGGTTTCAAGTCCTAAAGCCATGAGAATGTCAGAAAGGACCTCAAAGACATCACATGCTACAAAGTCAAGCTAAGGGTCATTATGCTAAGTATTGTCCCCATGGTGACGATTCCGGAGAGGATCAAAAGGAAGCTTGCTTTGCTGCTTGGGGAAACAACTCTGATAGTGATGATGATTCTAAAGGTTGGGTTAAGCAGAACATGTGTGCCATGACCATCAAAACCAAAATTGTCGACCAAGAGGTAAATCATTCTGACTTTCTTGCATGTCTTGAAAAGAGTAGTAGGAATAGCCTTACTGCTTTATCAAAAAGAATGTATGAAGAAAACTTGTGCATACAAGATGGCCTAGACAAAGCTAAGGAACAATGTCATATCATGCGTAAGAGGATAGACAAAATAGGTAACAACACTGATATCACTGTTCCCTACAAGTCTTGTCCTGAATTGAAAGATCAATTGAACATTGCTAAATCCACTAAAAATGATTTAAGGAGTCAATTGAGTAATGTTAAGTCTGAAATGAGTAATCTCTTGAAAGAAAAGGAAGGGAAACAGTCAATAAAATTTGTCCTCGCTAGACATGGAATAGGGTACACAGGTGACAAAGGAAAGTCAATTGAACCTGAGATGTTTGTTAATGATATGATTCTAGCAAGAGATAAAGAAACTCAAAGTCTTAGATGCAAAAATGAAAACTTGGAAGAGAGGATAGGTGATTCGGCCTATTTTGTATAGGTTAAACTCTTGTATTTTAGAGCTATATTGAGAGTGTTTAGGCTATATTTGAGCGGTATTGTAATATCTAGGCCGAAGACACAAGGATGCAAGAATGAAGAGTGTTAAGGCGTTTTGAGCTGTCTGCGCGACACCTCTTGCTTGTGAAGGCTATAACTTGAGCTGCAAAGGTCGGATTGAGCTGATTTCGGTGCCATTGGAAAGCTAACTCGAAAAGCTTCAATTCATCTTTTTACACCGAAGTTAGATTCCAAGCTAAAGATGGTCAAAACAGCTTCTGAAGTGATGCTAGAGTTTTTGTCCGAATTCCGCGACCGCGGTGGGAGAAGCGCGACCGCGGTGGCTGTCGAGACGACCTATTCTTTTTTATCGTGAAAGCACGGGCGCGGTGGAGACGATGCGACCGCGGCGATGCTGGATCCGAAGCGGGCCGAAATCTTTCTATCTTGTTTCCTTTTCTATATTTTGCCTCTTTCCTTATCTATCTTGGGGAGCTTGTTCCTTGGGCTGTATAAGGAGGAGTCTGCCCTAGGTTTTAGGTATCCATTATTCCAATTCATAATTCAATTCTTCTCTTTTAGGTTTTTAGTTTAGTTTTGGAGAGCTAGTCTCCTTGGGTTTGTTCAAGGGAGAAGCTCGGATGTATGAGCTCGTGAGGTTCTGGTAGTTCATTTCTATCCTTTGGTTAATATCTCTTCTCTTTGTGCTTAATTCCATTAGCTTTGCATGATTCTTTGAGTATGGCCAACTTCTTGGATTATCATTGTTCTATAGTCTGAATTGATTTGTTTCATTGTTTGTGTGAGCATCTCTTTTCTAGAAGACAACTTGATTCTAAGACCGTGGACTAGGATTAATTAAGAGAGAGAATTGATTGTTTTATCTTACAATTGACTCGTAGCTTGATTGTTTGATATTATATCCTGCATATCCTTGTTCTCTATACTAATTTTAGGTTTAAGCGTCCTTGCCTAGGGTTATAGAATTGCTTGGACCGTGGACTTGCGATTGTTAATGATCAGGATAGGAATTAACCATAGGTGTGAATGAAATCAATGGATGAATCTATGATCGAGTGATTATTTCATGAGTGGATCTTTTGAATGAACTTGTTTCCCTTATTTGTTTGTTTGTTTGTTTGTTTTGTTTTCTTAAGTTAGTTTAGTTTAGATCTTTCTCCTAAATCCCCCCTTTCTTTGGTTGATAATTTTATTGATACTAGAAGTCATAGTTCTCTTGGGTTCGACCCCTTACTTGCTTACTATACTTAGTTTGTAGTTTGGGTTATTTATCTTTTATCTTGGCACAACGACTTTAGTCGAGTCAATAGGTGTCTTGGAAAGAATTGATGAGGATCATTGGTATACGAATCAACCTGCCCATAAAATGTTTATTATACAATCCAAAGGTAAAGAACCTAGAGATTTGAATGTTGATTGCATCAAGGAAAGAACACTTCAAAAACCTCACCCTAAATACTATCTTAGTATGTATTATCAATTGGTTAGGCACTGTGGTAAGGGAGGTCACGACCATACCCAATGTAGGAAAAGAGAAACCTATCACAAGTTTAAGGGTAATAGAGATAACACTCAGTCAAGTTATGGTAGAAGTGAGAATCCCAGGAATCGAACCGGTATCAGTCAGTCTAGTCAGGGATGTAACAGTAGCAAAAGTGGAAAAAAGAACAACCGACATCACTGGTAGGGTAACAACAACAGAAATAATCAACCAACTTTTGTTCAACCTACTAAAGTTCATGTTAATAAATCTATGAAGCAGGGGAACAATGAAGGAATTGGAGATGTTAAAGCTAAGATGGTTGAATATTTTGTTGCTAATCCTAGGGAACAACATTACTATTTTCCTAATCGGCCCAAAAAGGCAATGCTCTCCTGGGTTGCAAAAAGCTTGAATTGATCTTTTGCAAAATGAAGTGAGGGGGAACGGTCAGTGGTATTGGTTATACCACATGACAGGAAATGACGTGAATCTGTCCTCACTTCATAAAAGCACTAGAGGGAACCTTCCTTTGGTGACTAAGGACAAAGATCAACCATGAGAACTAGCAAAGCTGAACTTGATGATGAAGCTCCCGGTGGTAACAGTGATGGAGGGACCAATGATGCTGTTGATGATAACACTGCATCCACCCCTGATGATACCTAGAGATCGTGTTGATGATGTTCCCAATGCATCACAAAAAGATGATCAAGAACAACAGCAGAAACTCAAGACTTTGACAAGGGAACAGTCACGTAAGTTTTTCGTTGTTCAAGCTTATGTCATTGATATTCTTCTTCGCTCAACTGACCCTACACTTGTAGATCAATTTAAGACCTTTATGTGTAGTGAGATTAGAGTGACAGGACTGAAAATCGGGTGGCTAACATCGTCACCGAAGCATTAGATGGAAAGCTCTATGAGTATCTCTGTATGCTTTTAGGTATGATCACTCTAAACTCACAAGTCCCGGTCCTTTAATTCCCTTAATGATTGGCTAGTTGCTCACTTGTATATAGGGAACAGTATGTCTTGTTACTACCATTTCGGATAATGCTATGTATTGATTTTTGCTAGTTGTAATACTTCTATCTTCATTAATGCATGTGTATATTATCTAATACTGGTGGTAACAGAAACTTGAGCCTGAAAAGCATATTTATTTCAAGCCTAAAACGACACTTTGATCTATTTTAACCCTCTCTACAAGCTGAGATGATAAGTGGTCGTATAGCCGCCCTAGCTTCATAATGTTCAAGTAAACGCCTTCTATGAACATATCTTGATTGTTACCCCTCTTTTACTGAAGGTAATTGCCTGGATTTCTCAATGTTCCCTAGTCATTTTTGTTTGGATATTGCTTTTATATGTCTATACCCATCATATATCCAAAGTAGCCTTTTAATCCATTCATGGTAGCAATAAAGGGAACGGTGATTCTCAAAAGTTCCAAAAAAAACGGAGAGAAAAAGAAATATGATTTGAATGGAGTAAAAGCAGTTGAGTGGTTGATTATGTGGCCGGCTGTGTTAAAAAAATGGTTTTTTGAGGTTGTATATATAAGAAAAAGGATGTTGAAGGAAACAAGAAGAAAAATGGCCAAATGAGTAAATGGCTAATTGATCAGTTGAGTCATGATGGTGCAGTTGTAGATGAAAGATGAGTAGAAAAAGAATACCTGATTTGAAATCATGAATGGATCACTCTTTCAATTCCCTAACCCATCTACCCCCACAAAAATATTTTTTGCTTTTGCTGTCAATGTTTGTTGTTTCCCTGAGTGCTTAGATCAATAAAACTAATTGCTTTGTGATGCTTATCTTGTACTCTTTGCATAATTAATATCATTAGTTTTTTGATGATTTGCGTTTCAATGTACTGTTTTCTTCCTATACATGTTGAGTTTTCGATGATGTCAAAAGGGGGAAGAAAATGGAAAAATGTAGAGATGCGTTGTTTTAGTTTGATACAGGTATAAGCCATTTGCTGAGGGGGAACAACGTCGCCTGAGAAGTAAGTCTCATCTCAGGGGGAACATTTTATGTTTTATTAAGGGGGAACAATGCTTTTTCTGACTAATTATTCCTTGATCTTCATTTTATACATGTTGTAGTCCTTACAGTTTTAGGATGATTTTTCCCTTTGAGTTTGCCATCACAAAAAAGGGGGAAATTGTAGGATAGTCATTTGTTCTCATAGGTAACAGTTGACTGTTACCCTCAGGGGGAACAGTTCTACTGTTATCAAGTTAACAATATTACTATCCACAAGTTGACGTTGGAAGCAAGGGAACGGTTGCACTGTTACCTCCCAAGAAAACTGTCAATTGTTACCATGTGTTTAACATCATTATTCTCTTGTTTTGACGATGAAAACTCTCTATTATTTAACCTTGTGTTTGAGTGTATTGATTGAAGGAAAAATAACCAGGAAAAATGAAAGTTGATGTGAGGGAACAGTATGAGGGAACAACAGCGTCTGCAGAGCAATGCCTTACTATACTTAGTAAGCGCGTAGGGTATTCCACGGAAACCCTAATGAGCCGTGTTTATGGGCTTAAATGGGCCTGAAAACACGTGGGAATACCAAGAAGATTTCATCCAACAACCATGAAAAGATTTGGGAACAAGATAAGATATGATAACAAGATAAGATCAAGAGAAGATATGATAGAGTTAGTTGAAGAAAGAATCTGATTATTTATGGGATACACACACGTGGATATATGAGTATGCGATCATATATCACGTGGGCTTAGACTATAAATATGAGTTGAGGTTGAGAAACCACCGAATACGAAAATAAGAAAAGAGACGAGCTTGAGAAGAGAAGTGCTCGAGAAGAGCGAAGAAGAAGAAGAAGAAAGCTTCATTGAAGGTTTTGGTAATCACTCTTAGTTTGTGTTATACTTGTATCATAGGCTGAGAAACTAGGGTTTGTAGGTGCATTATCTTGGGATTGGATTAGACTACTTGAAGTGCCTGTTTGCCTTGACATGGGGTAATTCAAGTGTTGAGGGGGTGGGAAGAAGTTGCTCAAATTTTACATGAAAAGTGGAAGAGAGAGGGGTAATTGTTATCCTTTTAAATAATTAATTATAAACTAAGAGTTTTCATATATTCTTATGTAAAAAAAAATTCAAGTGTCTGTCATCATCAAAAAATGCAAAATTGTGGGATGTTTTTTAATCCCATTAACGTTTGGATGATGATACACTTGTCTGCATTAGATGTGTGTGCTAAAGCTTTGTTCGTTGCATCAGCTTATTGAAAATAAGCTCTTATTTTTTTTGTTCTAGAAAGTTCCCTACTCTCACATGCACAATTTCCAACACCAAAATAAGCTAAAAATAAGCTATTATTTAGGATAATCCCCTTGCAGCCGAACAGACCTTAAGTGTTTTCGGGACAAAAGAATGTGGAATTACAAAAGGATGAATTATCACGAAAACATAAAGGAACTAAATACTCCGTATAAGCTAATATGATCACTGGTCTACATGGTGATACTTAAACATCACTGCAAAGGTGCATGAATTATATATGGAAAAGCGGATGAACACGGGCACTGACGCGTAAAGGTGTTTCCTTATTTATGAGTGGCGGTTGACAAGCTGATTTTGGAGTTTAAGTTCACTTATTTTTAGATAGATTTTAATAATAGGTAGAATCTATTATATAAACAAAATCTTTGTAATGTTTTTATCCCATGATCCCGCATCTGTGGATTTTTCCTAGGTATATGTTGGTGTTGTTATGTGATGTTTTTATCTTATATTTATGGATAGATTTTTTCTATTCCATAAGCATATATAGAGTATAGTGAATAAGTTTACAAATATATTAAGTGCTTTTATAAGTGAACTTTTGAAATTTTTTTTGGTCTAAAGAGAATTTTTGAAGTTATATGTGTATAGCAAGTCTGAATATCCAACATTATATTAGTTAGCTACAATCTCCAATATAGCTGACCAGGCAAACAATTACCACGTCTTTCATCAAAGCCAACGAAGCATTACATCAACCAACGGTGCATTGGCGTAGTGGCGCGGAGCTACGCTTGGTAGGACGACTCTTGCACCTTGTGCAAGGTTCGATTCCCCACAACGGGCGGAATCAAACCAAACTTCAGGGGTATATTGCGGAATAATTTATTTTTTGGGCACCATCCGAAAAAGCCCAAAACTCAAGGGTACCATCCGGAATTTCCCTAAAAGATATTACACATAAACACAAGATTCGTTTCATCTTATGTTCTCTCTAATAGTTACAAACAACAATATTGATTAACTCGCAACAACACAACACGTAGAGTTTGTGGAGGCATAAGTTCTAATGAAAATAGCTATGTGATGCAAAATTATTACTATTGAAACAATTGGTAGGTAATATGTTTTCAGCTTATCACTAGCGTTCCGGCCAGCTCGCTCTCCCAATCGTAGAAATGGTCTCTATCGACAACCCTGACATGAAAAAGCAACGCCCACAAGTGGGTAATAAACTCACCTCCGTCTGCAAGCTTTTCAGCGTGCTCCCATTCATTGTTTGTATTGGGAGCCAGGTACAGGATCAGCTCTGCCCAAAAATCGGCTAGGAATCTCCATCTTGTGCCATCATCGCTAATATGCGTGCGGAGCGCTAATCCTAGCCTCCCGCCTAAGAAAACACTTGATTAGGGCATTTCTTCATTGAACTCGATGATTTCTAGGATTGCGTCGTCGAACAAGGCTCTGGTGCCACACCTAGATGTGTCATTGTGCTTCATCTTAATCCCTATAATCTTATATGCTTGCTCGATCGCAATGGTGCAAGTGCCGTCGGTGGCAGTCGGGTTACCAGGAAGCAGTTCTGGAGCAAAAGCAGCCAAATACGCGCAATACTTAGATAAGCTTGTGGCCACTTTGAAGTCTGTGCTCTGACGAATCTCAGTTGGTGGGTCCGGATGGATCTTGCACATACATGTAGCAATATGCCAGGATATGAGAAGCTGGTCATCTGGAATTCCTGTGACAAAGGTAGCCAGGATCTTCTTAGTTTCATGTGCCAAGCCAGAGGCCAACAGTATTGAAGCCGTGCCATTACTCAATCTAAGGCCGCGGACTTGAATGGTTCGAATCAGAGCCTGCTTGATCTCGTCGGATAACGGGGTGGACTCACTTAGTTCTCTACCCGGACTCGCGATTCGGATCCCGAGTATACTATTCAGATATAGTAGGAGATCCTTGAGGATTGGACTTTGCATGAAGAGCAAGGAGTCCAGGAGGGAGTATTGACCCAGTTTTCTTTGCGATGGCTTGCAAAGCTCTTTGCATGGACCTGCAGGGAGAACAATTTGAGCTGCAACTTGCACGCAACGGTCAAGCATGGTTTGATGATTAGACCCTGATCTCCGGCGGCGGCGGCGGCGGTCGTAGGTGCAAAGCAGCCTCACCTTTGACCATCTTGAAGTTAGACAGATGATGAATTGTACAGTTTCCAGTAGAGTAATGGTTAGGATCACGACTCCTGTGAGTAAAGCATCCATGTCATGTTGATGATATTGGATTCTAACAGTTTGATCTTGAGGGTGATAGTTTGTAAATATGACAAGGACAATCCACGCAATCGCTCCAAGAAAGAACAACCGCCTTGCCAATTCCACCCAAAACTTGTTCTTGTAAAACGACAAGTGCTTTCTATCGTAGAAGTAATCATACAGAAATGCAAGCTCTACCTCGATCACCTCGAAAGGGCATATATCATGGCCGGAAGTGAAGATTCCAGCTCCAAAGAGCTCCCATGACTCCTCCCGGTGCGAGCCTTCGTATGAAGGAAGGCCCGCAAACGTATGGAGGAGCAACCAAAACAAAGAGAAGGAAAGACACGTCATCTTGAGCTGGTGGGCTGACGCGTGCGGGATCAGGTGAGACCCTTCATCACAAGTGTCCCAGATCTTATCTATGGTGGTGATCTCTTCATCCACAAACCTTTTATCTCTAATTCACACACTCTTAGGGTCAACCACGTATTGGCACTTTCGCATGGGAGTAGTATAATGTACACGTACATATTCATTGCCACTTCTAATGCACTTGGAAAGCAGCCGCTCGGACGATGGCATGTACTCGTCACATTTAACCGCGATGTCGTCTACCACACACTCCCGAGTCTTACTGATGAAGTCGGCCCTCGTTTTGAAGAAAAAGTCGGAAAATAGTAAGACAAGGGGGACGTATAAGGAATAGCTAATTTGGGCAAACATGAGGGAGATATAGGTTATGTACACAGTTAGTTTTGCAAGATATGATATGCCGCTTTTTTGGTCACTAAGACCCAGGGCGGTCGCGGTTTTGCCATACACAACCAACAAAAATGCAGCCCAGATGGCAAATAGTTCGTGCCTAACTTGTAGATTGCGCATCAGGCCGAAGATATAGGCTATGAGTAAGGCGACGGCAGAGTAAGTCCCCCAAGCGAATAGCTTGAGGAGGACACTACTGTGCTGCCTCCTTAGAATCCCAACGGGTAATAATAGCATCAGGAACACAAAGGTTAGAGAAACTAACCATTCGATAAGGATAAGCTGGGCCCTTGGACTGTACGAAGGCGAATGGAGGAAGGGAAGATGACAGGAAAACGGAAAGTAGTTTGGCCGTCAGGATCAGTCTACGAAGGCGATTTCGCAGCCGGGCATTTACATGGCCAGGGGGACTTGAGTGGCCCAGCTGATGTTGAAACTGACCAAGCTTGAGCCATGAAGCCGTTGGATTTCTTAGAGGTCAAGACAACTGAATTAGTCAGAGTTGTTGCTATTTTTTAGCATTGTTTTGTGTCAAGTTTATTAAGTCTAGCGTCTTAGTTGTTAGCTAGAATCTCTCAGTTTGTTTGCAGCATTTCTATTCAAGTTATTAAGTGCCACTTTCTTAGGAAATCATGTTAGAGATCGTGTGCACATTTGCTTCATTGTAACAGGCTATATTATGCCTCTTTCTTCTTAATGAAAATTAAGCTTTTAGTTGTCTCTCTTGTGTACAAAATCTCTCTCAAAAGTTAACAATTGGTATCAGAGCTAGAGAGTTTATCCAAGGGCTTGATTATTAGTGTTTCGTGTAAGGAGATTACAGGGAAACACTGTAATATCCGCAAATTTTATAAAATGGATCATGAAATTCTCCTTAGTTTTATGACTCAATTTTGTCTTTGGAACGACAAGAGAAAGGGCAATGGTCACCCGATTAACCGAATAGCGTTGGATAACGCTAAACGGACACCTTAACTTCAAAAATTCATAAAACCTTCATTAGAGCTCGGAATTGAGTAATTCCAAAGCCCAATGGTAGATAAAGGAGTCTAGTTTCATCTATCAAAATTTGAGGCAATTCCGATAAGTATCCAAAAAGTTATGCTCATTTTACTGAGACGTTTCCCAGTCCCCAGAAGGCAGCGACCGCCGCCAAAATGGCAGCGACCGCCGCCTTGCTGCAGATGCAAGTGGCTCGACGAACACTTATATTGTGTGCGCCGGCGTTTTGAGGTCTGTTATAGTATTGCTTGGAGAGCAATCCTCACACCTTTTGGGCAATGTCAACTATGGATTGTCAACCCCTTTTGGCTTGTTAGGCTAGAAGTCCACTCTCTCTTTTGGATTGTTATGGAGGTTGAACACTATAAATAGGGGTGTGTTGGTGAAGGAAGAACCCACACAAATCTCTCCTCTCTCCCTCTGAAACCTCTTCCATTGCAAAGTAGAAGTGTTCTTCTTGCTACTGTTGGCAAAAGCTCGTCGAAAGGTGGCCGGAATCGATCGGAGGAAGCTTGCAAAGTCGCGCCGTCGTCACTGCAGGAGGCAGCGACCGCCGCCAACAGGGGCAGCGACCACCGCCAGGGGCAGCGCCCGCCGCCAAGCAGGCAGCGACCGCCGCCAGTGCATATCTTGCACTTAGTGTCCGAGCGTCGTCCTAAGCCGTTGCCCGGGCCGTTCCTCGCTCGTGCCTTGTGTTTTGCCTTACCTTAGGCCTTGTCTAGGGCCTTGCTAGCCTCGACTTCACGCCTCGATTAACGTTTTTAAGAACGTCTTAAGGCAAGTGGATGGTTCTTCGTTTCCTTACTCGATAATCATGAAATTGCTTTCCGTTATCAAAATAATCGTTGGGAACAAACTTGTTTGCTAATAATTTGATTAGGATTATTATGCTTAGAAATAATGACCATTGTTATTATTTATTATTATTATTATTATCGAATAATAGACTTGGACTTAGGACTCCGATGATGTGTGGCCTTTGATTGTTTCAAGTCTCTTTTCGAGACTTTGCTCTGGATTAGCTTAAGTTAGGGATTGCCGGTTTAGTGATCCGCTGTCTCTCTATAACGTATTAGGAGGTATATCTCGTTATCGGCTCCTGATACTGGGTCATGACTCTACCTCTCTCCGAATAGAAAGGTGAACACTCTTGCAAAGTGTTGAGGATTAGGTTCCTCACCTCGGTTCGTCCCTCACTAGGGCTTGCCTATCTCTAAAAGTCACTAAGTGAAGTGCATTGATTTATAACTAATGAAAGATTAGTGCTTCGTGCATAGTAATCAATGAACGCGGGGTGATTAGTACAACTTGGAAAATCACTTCGGGTCCACATTATTGACAATCGCCTATCCAATCTGAATGCATGACTCGAGTTGTTAAAACGCCTATAAAATGGCAAGATGGGTTCAGGTGTTTAAGCGTCCTTGTGGCCACCTCCCTGTCGGCATCTTCGAGCTGTGATGAGGTTGATACGATTTGATTTATGTTGGATGCTTTTCAAACTCTTGAATGATTAAAGTTCCCAACAAATCTATGAACACATTTCTTTCTTAGGCGTTATCTCCTAATAACGTCCTATTCCCGAGGAAGTTTTATCTTCTCTCGTTACCCTTCGTACACCGTGCCAAACACTTAAACCTCTCGCTGAAAGAGCCTTATGCGTTCCACTATAAAGAACCTTTGACTGTTGGGCATCAGTCGGTTTGCCGTTAGTCTATGATCCCCTCATGTCTAAACCTCTCTGAGAACCGAACTTTATTCTACCACTTACTTAGTCTCGCGTTAGACTAACATCCCTTCTTTCTTTCCCAACATTGTTGGCTGGTATTCCTTGCCTTTATGGGGATATCAGATAGGAAAGGGAAGGCTGTTTAGAAGGAAGCCGGAGTTATCAGGATCTGAAGGAAGGAAGGAAGACATGACGGAAGAAAGGAAGGAAGAAGTCTTTAAAACATCTTTTGCTTTGACCATACTTTATGGTTCCCACATGCTTTCGTCTCTCTTCGAGACTTATCTTCTCCGCTGCAACTCTTTACTTTTGTATTATCAAACAACTAAGGATGTAAGAGCCTTTGTAACCGAATCCAAATTTTGTTATAAAAATAAGATTTAGATTTGTTATTCTCGTGTTATGATACTCAAGCCTTAAACGGCTTCGGACCGTGAAATCCGAGGTCGTTGGCGGTAATACCCTTATGCTTGTGAGATCGGGGTGTTACAAACACAATGCAAAACAACAATGGGAATGGTGGTAATGGAACTGGGAACAATCTGTCTCAGTTGCCTATGTTCAAAGGGGTGAACTACCACTTTTGGAGTCTCAAGATGAAGACTTTGTTTAGATCACAAGAATTGTGGTCCATTGTTGATGAAGGGTTCACAGATGATGCTCCCGCAGATCCAAGCCAAGAGTTGAGAGAGAAAAGGAAGAAGGATGCAAAGGCCTTGTATATCATCCAACAATCTCTGGATGATGAGATCTTCCCAAGGATTGCAGCAGCCGTCACATCCAAGGAAGCTTGGAGTACTCTTCAAAAGGAGTATGTAGGTGACAAGAAAGTAATCACTGTGAGATTGCAGGCTCTAAGGAGAGAGTTTGAATCCTCACAGATGAAAGATACTGAATCTGTGCAAGAGTATCTGTCAAGGGTCTCAAATATAGTTCATCAAATGAGATCCTATGGAGAGAAGGTGAAGACTCAACGGTTGGTTGAAAAGGTTCTAAGGAGCCTTACCAAGAAGTATGAACATGAAGTGACTGCCATAGAAGAGTCCAAGGACTTGGAGTCCTACACTTGGGATGAACTGAAAGGTTCTCTTCAAGCTCATGAAGAGAGGTTCACTAAGGGTGAAGAGAAGAAGGAAGAAAAGGCTTTCCAGGCTAAAGGTGAAGCTTCCAACAAGGAGAAATCCAATCAAAACTCTGGCAGAGGAAGAAGAAGAGGAGGATTCAGAGGAAGGGGCCGTGGAAGAGGCCAATCTAGCAATGGCAGAGAAGAGTCCTCCAAAGGTAATAACAAGTCCTTTATCAAATGTTATTACTGCAACAAGCCAGGGCACAAAGAAGCATCTTGTTGGAAGAAAGATGAAGACAAGGAGCAAGGAAAGTTGGAGCAAAAGTCTAACTATGCTGAGCATGAGAACCTTTTTCTTGCTCAACATAATTGTGACAATGGTGGAAGCTCCATATGGTACATTGATAGTGGGTGCTCCAATCATATGACAAGCCTGAGAAGCATGTTCAAGGAGCTGGATGAGTCCAAGAGAAGCCTGGTAAGGCTTGGTGATGGAAAGCAACTGTCTGTGGAAGGACTAGGCACCATCACTCTACAAACTGAGCAAGGAAGAACCAAGTTGCTTCACAATGTTCAGTATGTGCCAAAATTGGCACACAATTTGCTGAGTGTAGGACAACTTGTTGATGGCGGCTATGCAGTGGTGTTCGAAGACAACATGTGCAAGATAAAAGAGAAAAGGAGCAATGAGGCTCTTATGAAGATAGCCATGGGGAAAAACAAGGTTTTTCCTCTGAACTTGGAGAGCAACTCAAGTCATGCTCTTGTGGTAAAAGGAGATGAGAGTGCCAAGCTGTGTCATCTCAGGTATGGTCACTTGAACATACAAAGCTTGAAATTTCTGAGCACTAATGAATTTGTTCATGGTTTGCCAAGAATTGGTGACTTGGAACTGTGTGAGGGTTGCATATATGGAAAGCAGGCACGTGGATCTTTTCCTAGTGGAAAGGCATGGAGAGCTGAACAATGTCTTGAGCTGGTGCATGCTGATCTATGTGGCCCTATGTAGACAGAATCTCTAGGAGGGAGTAAGTACTTCTTGCTAATTACAGATGACTTTAGCAGGATGTCTTGGGTGTATTTTCAAAAGGCCAAATCTGAGGCTTTTGAGAATTTCAAGAGATTCAAGGCTTTAGTTGAGAAGCAAACTGACAAGCAGGTTAAGGCTCTAAGAACTGACAGAGGTGGTGAGTTTACTTCCAAGGAATTTGTGAAGTTTTGTGAAGAGCAAGGCATAAGAAGGGAGCTCACTGCACCCTACACGCCTGAGCAAAATGGAGTTGCTGAGAGGAAGAATAGAACAGAGGTGGAGATGGCTAGAAGCATGATGAAAGCAAAAGGTTTGCCAAATCAGTTTTGGAGTGAAGCAGTTGCAACAGCAGTGTATGTATTGAACATCTCACCAACTAGAGCTGTCACAGATTGTACACCATTTGAGGCTTGGAGAGAGAAGAAGCCGTCTGTAAGCCATCTAAGGGTTTTTGGGTGCATTGCCTACACACTTGTCAATTTGAGAAGCAAGCTAGATGAGAAAGCTGAGAAGTGCATCTTTGTTGGCTACTCAATACAGTCCAAGGCTTACAGGTTGTACAATCCTATCTCTGGCATGATTATTATTGGCAGGAATGTCATTTTTGATGAAGAAGGGAGTTGGAATTGGAGCAAGCAACAAGCTACAGCAAGTATACAGAGGTCTGTTGCATTTGATGATGATCAAACCAACACAAGTGAGCAGACTCCTCCATCAACTCCACCAAACTCATCTAGAAGTCAAAGTTCAGCTCAGAATTCATCATCATCCTCAAGCTCTTCCTCAGATAATGATGATTCACCACCAAGAGAGCAGAGATCCTCAAGTGAAACTCCTCCTTCAAGGGTGAGAACCCTTAAAGAATTATATGAGCACACAGAGGCTTGTGATTTTTCCTTGGTTGCTGTTGAGCCAACAGGTTTTGAAGAAGCTAATACTCAGGTGGAGTGGCAAACAGCTATGAATGATGAGATCATGGCTATTGAGAAAAATCAAACCTGGGAGCTCATGGAACTGCCTAAGGAAAAGAATGTCATAGGCTTGAAGTGGGTGTACAGAACAAAGTTCAACTCTGATGGGAGCATCTCAAAGCACAAGGCACGTCTAGTGGCTAAGGGGTATGCTCAGCAAGAAGGGATAGATTATGAGGAGACATTCTCACCAGTAGCAAGGTTTGAAACAGTGAGAATAGTGTTGGCTTTGGCTGCTCAGTGGAAGCTGCAAGTGCACCAACTTGATGTCAAGTCTGCTTTTCTGAATGGAGAGCTTCTAGAAGAGGTATTTGTGGAGCAACCACAAGGATTTGTGAGAAAGGGTGAAGAGCAGAAAGTGTACAAGCTAAAGAAGGCCTTGTATGGATTGAAACAGGCGCCAAGAGCTTGGTATAGCAAGATAGACAGTTTTTTCACCAACACTGGCTTTGACAGAAGTGAGAATGAGCCAACTTTGTATGTGAAGAAGAAAGGTATGGATCATTTCATCATAGTTTGTCTCTATGTTGATGATATCATATACTTTAGTTCTTCACAAGAGATGCTTGAAGAGTTTAAATGCTCAATGATGCAAGAGTTTGAGATGACAGATCTAGGGCTGTTACAGTACTTTCTTGGTCTTGAGGTCAGACAGGAAAAGGAGGGCACTTTCTTGTGTCAAAAGAAGTATGCCAAGGACCTGCTCAAGAGGTTTCACATGGAGAAATGTGAGACTGTCAAGACTCCTATGAACTCAAATGAAAAGCTTCAAAAGAATGATGGCACAGGCAGGGCTGATGAGCTGCAATTCAGAAGCATGGTTGGAGGGCTGAACTATCTCACTCACACAAGACCTGACATTGCTTATTGTGTGAGTGTGATATCAAGGTACATGCACAGTCCAACCAAACAGCATCTAGGAGCTGCAAAGAGGGTCTTGAGGTATGTAGCAGGTAGCCTTGACTATGCCATATGGTACACAAGTGTCAAGGAGTTCAAGGTCAGAGGATACACAGACAGTGATTGGGCAGGGTGTGTGGATGATAGAAGGAGCACGTCTGGGTCTGTGTTTGATCTTGGTTCAGGTGCAATTACATGGAGTTCAAAGAAGCAAGATACTGTTGCAGTCTCATCTTCTGAAGCAGAGTATGTGGCAGCAGGAGCTGCTGCAAAACAGGCTCTATGGCTTGAGAAACTGCTCAAGGACATGTGCTGTGAGCAGAATGAGGCTGTGGAGATTTGGTGTGACAACAAGTCCACAATAGCTATGGCTAAGAATCCTGCATTCCATGCTAGGACTAAGCACATAGATGTTCAGTATCACTTCATCAGGAAACTGGTGTCTGAGGAGAAGATTGCTTTGCAATTCTGTGGAACAAACTTTCAAAATGCAGACTTGTTCACAAAGGCTCTCAATCAAGCAAAGCATCAGTACTTCATGGAGAAGATTGGAATGTGCAAGCTTGGATCAAGGGGAGGTGTTGAAACTGACCAAGCTTGAGCCATGAAGCCGTTGGATTTCTTAGAGGTCAAGACAACTGAATTAGTCAGAGTTGTTGCTATTTTTTAGCATTGTTTTGTGTCAAGTTTATTAAGTCTAGCGTCTTAGTTGTTAGCTAGAATCTCTCAGTTTGTTTGCAGCATTTCTATTCAAGTTATTAAGTGCCACTTTCTTAGGAAATCATGTTAGAGATCATGTGCACATTTGCTTCATTGTAACAGGCTATATTATGCCTCTTTCTTCTTAATGAAAATTAAGCTTTTAGTTGTCTCTCTCGTGTACAAAATCTCTCTCAAAAGTTAACAGCTGATAGGTTCACTTATTCTGGGAATTGGAGGATGGACACCGTACCTTGGACGGCTATGGGAAGAAACGATACGTAAATTCCGATGTGTACGAAGGATCGTGGAACGAGGGAGTGCGCGAAGGGAGTGGCAAGTATGTGTGGCAATGTGGTAACACATACGTGGGTGTGTGGAGGTCTGGGAAAATGTTTGGTAGAGGGGTCATGAAATGGGCGGATGGTGGGTTTTGGTTAGGCGGGAACAGGCATGGGCCGGGGTTTTACAGGTTTTCTGATGGTGTGTACTATTTCGGGAACTGGATAAAGGGGTTGAAAGATGGTAGGGGAACTCTCTATCCTGTCGTCGGCACTCACCCTTCCGTCAAGGAATGGTATTTTTCCGCGGGTTACGACAGTAGGGAGAGGAAGCCTAGTGCTAAGAAGAGTGCATTCGACGAGGACCAGGTGTTCCACGATCTCGTTAACGAGTTGGTGTCTCGCGATGGTTCGCATAGCGCTCATAACTATGTAGGGATCAAGGATGGTGGTGAGGCTGTTGTTGTTGAGATGGAATACATGCAAGGTATTCTCATAACACAGAGGATGAAAACACACAATACGAATCCTCCAACACAAGTCAAAAGGAGGTACGCTTGTTGTCTATTTATGGTAACACCACCGACTATCTAGTGGTGAATATGCAAGTTGGTATCAGGTAATATTTGCCTATTTTATAAGGTCTTTTAACTCAATGTTATATATAGACTCTGTCTGGTAGGCCGAGATAATAACTAAGGTGTCGGATAAATTTAACCACTTTGTATATATATAAGGTCGTGATCCATATTTTAACCCATAAAAATAAGCTAATGGATATAGGGGATTTTGCCTTATTTATATACGAGTTGTATTTGAGTTAATATTCCGACTTGGGATCGCCCATTTATAATCTCCAACAATAAGTTACAACTAGGTAGTCTAAATTGATGTTTGGGTTGCAATTGTGCTTCCTTCATAGAGTGAAGGAAAACAAACTCACTTATAAATACATGGGTTACTCCTCCCATTGTGTATTGGTTTTGAAATGGATCAATGAACTTATGAGTTGGGCTTGACAATTGGATCCCTATCCCCTCTAACAATTGAAACTCTATCTAACGTGTTTGTAACAAATAAATTAATTGCAGATACACGGTTGGAAAGGTAACACAGTTACCCCTTCGAGAGATAAGATCGTCTGATATTGGCAAGCAGGCCAGGTTAAGTATGTCTTTCCCTAGAAAAGGTTCTCAACTCACACCTCCACATTACTCTGTTGACTTCCACTGGAAAGATTATTGCCCTATAGTATTCAGGTACTCATCATACTCATAATGCACTTAGTTAGTATTCGACCCAAAAAAAATACACTTAGTTAATAGCGAAATTGCTAATTCTTAACATATATATATATAGGTTTTGGTTCAAGCGAGGACTACTCTTATGGTAAGGACTACTCCTTATGGTAAGGAGTGATCTCATTTATTAGATTTACCTCCTTATTATATAATGAACGGTCCAGATTTTTTATTTTTTTTAAAAATATATTTTCAGGATAGATTTTTTTTAGTTTTTTACGAAAACGATATTTTTTTTTAACTATTAGTTCAATTTCTTGTTCTATGAGTTCAACTTTTATAACTTTTAAGTTCAATTTTTGTATAATTCGATTTCTCACAAAAATAAATTTGTTTTAGTTTAATAATTTATGAATTCAAAATTATTTTTTCTGTAATACATAAATAAAAACTAAAAAAAATAAAAAATAAAAAAAAATACCTTTCTTCACAAATACAATGATTATAACCCTGAAATGTGGTAGTTCAATTTTTACAACAAAAGTTTTAATTTATTATGTTAAAAGTTCAATTACGTGTACTAGAAGTTCAATTTTGTAATTTGTAGTTTTGTACGGGTTCAATTTTTTGAAAGTTCAATTTTTTCTTAGTGTTAGTTCAATTTTTATTAAAGTAAGTTCAATTTTTATATTATTCGAAAATTAATTAAAAAATTACATATTTTTTTTTTATTTTATGAAAAATACAAAAATTAAAATAATATGGACCATTCATTATAAGGTAAGGAGGTAAATCCAATGGATGAGGTTACTCCTTACCGTAAGGGGTTGTCCTTACCGTAAGAGAGTCCTCACCGGAACCTAACTCTACATATATATATATAGATATAGATATTAGTGCAAAAGTATATATATTATTTGAGGGAATTGAAGTGCACACCATGACGACAGGAATTTGAGGGCTATGTTCAAGCTAGATGCCATTGATTACATGATGTCCATTTGTGGTGACGTTGGATTGAGAGAAGTTTCTTCACCGGGCAAAGGTGGCTCCATTTTTTACGTCTCGCATGATGATAAATTTATTATCAAGACGCTCAGAAAATCCCAATTGAAGGTTAGAAACAATTAATTAATGGGAAAACAAAACAAAATACAATACAATAAAAATAGGGCTCTTCTAATTAATTCATGTTTAATTTGTAGGTTTTGATGAAGATGCTGCCTCAATACTACTCCCACGTACGCTCGCATGAAAACACTCTCATTACAAAATTTTTTGGGCTGCACCGTATAAAATTAAATTGCGGAAAAAAGGTACATGCATAATATTATATATAGTTTTGCATGTCATAGACATTTGATTTGGCTAGTATCGCCTAATTCTTGTTGATAGTTCGAGTTTACTTGGAGTTAATTGTGATTTTTCTTCTCTCGGACAGGTACATTTTGTTGTCATGGGGAATATGTACTATACCGAGTTAAAAATCCATCGTCGTTATGACTTGAAGGGCTCATCATACGGGAGATTTACAAAGGAAGAAGAGATTGTTGAAACCACAACACTGAAAGATCTTGATCTTATATATGAGTTTCACATGGACCGCATACTCCGCGAGGCACTATTTAGGTAATGAATTAATTCAACAAGCTTGATATGATTTCTACAGTCATACATAGTTTAACCCATTTACTAAGTTTCAAGTTTGTCGCACAGTCAACTCTCACTTGATTCCAAGTTTCTCGAGTCTCAAAACATCATCAATTATAGCCTTCTACTAGGGTTGCACTTTCGAGCTCCTGATAATCCAATGCCTAGCAAGCTGGGAACAATTCCTCCAACTGGCCATGGTACAAACTACAAAGGATACGCATAACAAGCTAGTTAATAGATTTGAGGGTTTATTCCACTGATATTCAGTTCGTACATATAAGAACTAATGATGTATGTCTTCCACAGGCCTGGTACTCGTTAGCAACGAAGGGAGCTCAGTGAATGTAGCTCCAGGTCCTCACATCCGAGGAACTACATTGCGTGCATCCGCTTATACGGACAAGGAAGTTGATCTTCTGCTACCTGGTACTGGAAGGTAACTTGATTTCTACATCCTCTTTAGTTGACTTTCATGTTGGTTTTAACGGAGGAAGAAGACACCAACAAACCGTGAAAAAGAGATAGCAAAAACAATGCTTTCTTCTTAATTGAAACAATGAATATTACAACTCTCACTTGGTTCTTAAGAAAGAATGCAGCCATTCCGTTGTAATGGGCTCTTGGTTTATGTTTCAAGCCATAGAGAGCTTTCTGCAGCTTGTAAACTTTGCTCTCTTTACCATTCTTGACAAAGACTTGTGGTTTCTCAATAAGTACTTCTTCATACAACTCTCCATTGAGGGAAGCCGTCTTCACATCAAGTTGAAACACTAGTAATTTCCATTGTACTACTAAAGCCAGTACAATTCTCACTATTTCAAATCTTGCAACATGTAAGAAAGACATCTCAAAATCAATCCCCTCTTGTTGAGCGCAGCCGTTTACTATAAGACGAGCCTTATGCTACTAAATGCTTCGATCATTGTTGTATTTGGTCTTTAAAACCCATTTCAAGCCAATCACATTCTTTCCTTAAGGAAGCTCCATCAACTTCCAAGTCTCATTCTTTTGAATGGACTTCATTTCTTTCTCCATATCAACTTGCCATTCAGCTTCAGTCTTAGCGTCATCAAAGCTAGTTGGATCAGTATCAATCAATGCAAAATCACAGTTTTAAAGGAGTTCAGTCAAGGACCTAAACCTTCTTGGCGTGGAGCCACTCGATGAACTTGAAGAAGAACTCTGACTTGATGGACTTGAGGAGGAGGTGTCGTTCTGATTAGCTGGTGATATAGGTGAGCTAGGAGAATTCTGATTGTTTTTTGTCACAGCTGGCTCCTCCACTAAAGCAACAAACATCATAACTTTCACATTGCTTGGATGGTTTCCTTCTTGCTTCTAGCTCCATTCTGCATCCTCATTAGACACCATATTTCTACTAATAATAATCTTGCCACTAAGATGATTATATAACCTACACGCTTTGGATTGCATAGCATATCCAACAAACACACATGTCTTAGCTTTATAATCAATTTTAGATCTCAAGTTAACCAAAGCTTAAGGTATACATTGACAAACTCTTACTTGACCTACAGATGGCTTCCTTCCTCTCCAAACTCCAATGTAGTCATATTCATGACAACTTTTGTTAGAGAGACATTGATGATATAAATTGTTGTTGCTAGTGCTCACACCACAATTGATTTCACATTCCCTTTGCTTTGAGCATGCTTCTTTCCATTTCCACAATTGTTCTATTTTTTCTTTCAACAACACCATTATGCTTTGGAGCATATGTTGTTGTCAACTCCCTCCTTATGCCTTGATCTTCACAGAATTTAGTGATGTAATGGGAGAGAGTCTCCTCCACTATTGCTTTGATCCTTCTTTATGTTCTCAAATGCCTCGGATTTTGCCTTCAAGAAATACACCCAACTCATTCTACTATAGTCACCCCTAATGAGTAAAAAGTAGTTACTCCAAGTGATTCAGTTTGCATTGGCCCAAATACATCACATGTAGAATCTTAACACATTCACTTGCTCTCCAAGCTTTTCCACTTGGAAATGAACCCCTTGGATTGATTTCCATACAAGCAGCCTTCAGAAAGCTCAAGCTCACCAATCATTGGTAAGCCTTGCACCATTTCTTTTGCATTCTACAAACTTAAACTATGCACATTCAAGTCAAAGTATTGAAAGAGTCTCCTTTGACGTGGAAAGCCTTTTCCTCCTTCTTCACTTGATCTATTCAGCCTCTCTTCATGAGGTTATAATGACCTCATCAACTCATCAAAGGTTTATTTTGTCATATTCTTTGATTCTTCTATGGTAGCCACCACTTGATAACATTTCCTAATGAGACTTATCAAACCCTGTTCAACTACATGCTCGTTGGTCATAGTTTCTCCATATGACCTCATTTGATGCACCACACCAAACACGTGTGACAAGTAGTCTTGCAGACTCTTTGTCCTTTATGAGAGTTGTCTAAAACTCTCTTTTCAGTTATTGCAACCTCGCTATGATCACTATCTTGTCTTCAAGATATGCTTGCTTAAGAGTATCCCATGCCTGCTTTGATGTGGTTTCAAACACAATCCTTGGGAATACATCATCATTTAAGGCTTTTCGAATCATGAAAGAAAAGCCTTAGAATCCTTCTTCCTTTTATCTCTTAGTTGTTGATCAGTCTCTTCAGGCTGAGTATCCACAAAACCATTCTTAACAAATTCCCAAAATTCTTGAGACTTGAATAACGTTGTCATTTTCAACCTAGCTACAAGAGAGTTAGTTTACCTGATAACGGTATTTTAGTCGCCCTAATACCGATCAAAATAAACCAAACAACCCAACTAGTAATGTAGTAGGGAAGTAAGGGTCGATCCCATAGGGACTCAGGGTTCAGTGTTTATTGTTACGCTACTCAGAGTAAAAGGGGGTTTTTTTTTTGAAATTATTCTAATAACTAAACTACTAAAGAATGTGAAAGTAAAGATGATTTGTAAAATATGGGAGAAATATGCTCAACTAGTTAATATCCATTGCGAACTTGATTATTGATCCTTGATTATCAAAATTCTCTCTTTACCTTGACTACTCTATTGCGGAATGCTAATAACCCAACTTCATGACATTATTAATCCTACTTCAATTCTAGTTATTAGCCCGACCGATACTAACAACCCTAATTATCAAATAACCTAGAAGGCCTCCTATATTCAACTTGGCAACAACATTAAGACTCAAGTATCAATAGAAACATGCATTCAGAGGAGTCAGACATCCAAATAACATGCGATTGAATTCTCTTCTCTAATCAACTAGTCCTACCATTCCTAGATTGATTAAAGGTTCTACTTATGATCTAATTAACACCGAACGGTAATTAGAAAGATCTAGTTGTAATTCAACCTAGAGATTCAATTAGATAGCCAATCTAACAAAACCCTAAATCAAACTTATTCAATTAAACATAGAGAAAACAATCTAGTCAAGGAAAATTAAGAACAATCAAACCTCACAATAATGTTTCGTTCACAACTTCAATTAATTAACAAGTCAAGCAAAAGCGTTTTATCTATTAAAAGACATTGAAAAGCTTACAAAGTTTCCCAAAGGGTTCTTCTTCTCCAAGTCTCCAATAACCATCCAAAGTCAAAGATATGATGATAAATCAAGATCTAGAATTAGGGCTAACTATATATACTAATGTCTTCCAAAAATATATCTAAAAGGCAACCCACAAGGGCCCAAAAATAGCTCGTAATAAAACTCGGACATATCGCAGACACGGGCCAAAACTCGGGTTAATCACCCAAAACTCGACCGAGTTTTCGATGCCTCATCCCGCGTTTTCACCGCCGAGAGTCAGTACACGAAACGCAATTTGTGCACATGAGACGCGGCCGCGTCCTGTGAGTCTTTGCCCGCGTCTCACGTCCTGAGCATAATATCTCCTCGTTCTTGGCTCGGTTCGTCCCTTAGGCATGTTTCATGGCTCGATTTCCTTCTCGCCTCCTCCAATGCTTCAGCTTGCACCTCCTCTACACTTGTTGTCTTCATATCTACAATCAAAAACCACAACAAAATGTAGATATCTGAATCTTTCTAATAAACTACAAATCTAGTAAAACTAATTAGAACTAAACCAAAAACCATGAAAATCCTAACTAAACATGCTCTAAAACACTACCTAATATGTGTCTATCATTATCCCTTTGAAAATTAGCAACATAATTGAGGACATCTATTCTTGTTTGATCCATTGTTCTATATTGTGAACATTTTTCTCTCTTAATCCGTGTTTCCCTTGTGTCCTTGGATGTGAACCCGGAATAATATATTTTTTCTGATACCGATTTATTAATTTTAACAGAGGAGGAAGACAGTAACGTATAAAACGTGAGAAAGAGATGTGAGAAGCAATGCTTTCTTCTTAATTGAAAGGATGAGTGGATTAAATAAGCTGAAAAATGAATTAGCTAATACCGCTAATTCACGACTAGCATTTGCCTAAAGATAATGGTTTAATTTAAGTTACATAAATCACAAATGAAAGTGTTGAACAATGCCTAACAACAATGACAGTGTCCTAAATTCTAGCTAATTGATTTGATTTGATCAAACATACACGTGCTTGAATCATATTTCAACATTTCGGTTCAAACCTTGTTCGGTTTTTGTTTTTCTTAAGCCATACCACATACTTCCTAAATATAGAAAACTTTGGAGGAACCAATCATAGTTTAGATCTTGGATTGATATGCTTTAGTAAGAGTTAATGAATTGTACGTTATGGAACCGTTTAAATTTTAGGACATGCCCTGTGTACGTGATCCTGTGGGTTTGATTCCTACTGGCTGGCCTTACATAACTCACGATTTACTCCTCCACTAGACCCCAACAGGGTAGATGGGGGCACTAGATTAGAGCCTTATCCAAATTCTTTCTTCAAATCATAAAGTAAGAATAAATGAGAAACTTGATGAGATTCTTACAAGTTACAATGTCTTGTTAATTATATGTTGGTTCTTGAAAAATAAGGCCCACATTATGAGTGGTTTCTTATAACGTCCTTCAATAAAATTTACCAAATATATGATCCATCTTAATTAAGAATCGGTTTTACTACCAACGCCAATGTATGTTCCCTTTGGTTTACACGTTGAGGGTCCAACTAGGGGTGAACATGCCTGTCCGAGCATACCGAAAGGTCGCTGAAAGTGAGCCTAATCAATCAGAATGCGAACTCTATGAGGTCTTTGACACTATTTTGTATCTCGGAATCATCGATATATTGCAAGACTAGTTTGAGGAAGAAGCTCGAGCAATCTTACAAGTCAAAGTATTGTCCAGCCATGTCGATTTCTACATTAGACCCAACATTATACTCTAAGCGTTTCATTAATTTTCTTAAAAGAGTTTTCCCCGAATTCTGATCATAAATTCAGACTTTTAACATTTACTACATTATTACCCTTACCATGTACGACACACAATCGATACATTTGTTTGATGTATTATTCAATTGATAAAAGAATGCATCATAATATTATTTGGAATTTGATGTTTTTTTTATCCGATATCGTTACAATATTTTATTGATTCAAAATCATGATTTGATGTTAAGAATAAATTTAAATTTAAATTTTATATAATATGACTTAAATAAAGACCATAGATAAAATACTATCATTTTTATTTCTCAATATTATTATGATTAATTAAAAATGTCATATGTGATATGATATTATGCCAAATACTCCACCAAACAACTGCTAGTTTTGTCAACTCCTTCTTTCCAAGAATATTCCTCAAATAAAAAATGGACATTCCTTGGGTTCTGATCTGATGGACTATAGTTTCGGAGAGTATGTTTAGTGTTTGGATTAATACTTTTTGTGATCTTTAATATGTGGGGGCATTTGACCATTAAGTGGACTGAATCCTCATGTAAACTATTACAGAATAGACAACCAGGGGGAATTGCAACCAATTTTTCACTCAGTCTTTGTTTTGTTGGGAGTCCATTCATATCGATTCTCCATGAAAAGTTCTTTACTTTTGGATAGATATCCAGTTTCCAGATCCAATTATTCGGATTGGGGTTCATCGAGTTTTCTTTAGTTATCAGGCTTAATGCCGATGCCATTGAAAACCACCCATTCTTGCTTGGTTCCCATACAATTCGGTCTTCTATGTCGTTTTTCGGGATTGAGAATGCAATTATCTTATAACCCACATTTCTTGGAACAACCTGAAGCAAGTCATTCATTTTCCAATTTTTTTCAGGTGTAATGAAGTGATCAACCTTCACTTGCTCATTTTCTACATTATTTCTTATTGTGAAGTGTAGAAGCGGTTCTTGAAAAACCCAGTTATCTATCCAAAAATTAATCGATTTCCCATTGCCTAGCTGCCATTTGCGGCCTTCTTGAAATTCTGGTCTTAGTTTCATTAATAGTTTCCATTGTCATGAAGAATTAGACTTAATTTCACAGGTTGCAAGAGTATGCCCTCTTATGTATTTTTCCGTAATGATTCTTACCGATATGTTATTTTGGTTTGTCAGGATTTTCCAAAACAAATTCATTTAAAGGGCTTTGTTCATATCGCTCACTTTCCTAATTCCTAATCCCCCACACATTTTTTGTTTGCATATTCTGTCCCAGCCTATCAACGGTTTATATTGTCTGTCTTTGTTCCATAAGAAACTCTTATTAGTGGCATCAAGTTCTTCATGTATGTGTTTAGGTAGCATAAAGCTTTGCATTAAATAATTTGGTTTCATTGCCAGATTCAATCTTATTAGTACTGAGCGTCCTTTTTGAGATAGAGAATTAGCTTTCCACTTAGTTAGTTGTCGTTGTGTATTTCCTATCGTGTCTTGAAACATTTCCTTATTTATTTTGCCATTGATAATCGGGCAACCAAGGTATATTTTTCAAGATTCGTCATTGTACTAATTCCCAGTATTTGTTTGATATGTTGCTTTTGCTGGTTATCCACTCTTTTGGAGGTATGAAATGTTGATTTGTGGTAATTAACTTTATTGAATGGATCTAGGAGTGTGTATGTACAACATCATTTTCAGTATTGGTGAATAGTGGACCGATAGAACCCTTTATACCTGAGCGAGGAATTAGACAAGCAGATCCGTTTGTCACCTTACCTCTTTGAAATCGGGGCCGAGATCCTTGCTAGAAAACTTCAAAAAGTAAGTGAGAGCCCGAAACCTTTGATTGGATTCCCAATAGCACGTGGAGGAACACGAATACCGTTTTTGGCATTTGTTGACTATATGATAATCTTTGCTAAAGGAACTCAAAATGCAAGCAACGAGATGGACAAAGCATATGATAGGATGGATTGACATTACTTACTCCGAGTACTTTACAACTTACAATATAAGTGTTGGGCCAAGACTTTTTAAGAAAATACTAATTGTCCAAAGGTTTCTAGCTTATTAGGTGAAGCCCAAACATGGAGATCGGTCAGATCATTGCCAAAAATGGGTCGTTATGTAGTATCCCAAGAAAAGCCTACAGTCTAAAGACAGTGAGAAGGAAGATAAGCTCATAAAGCGAAACCAAAATACGAAAATCCTTCAACAAGACCGTCGCAGGTACCCTACCAAGAAGGTAAGAGATGCTCCCCATAGGTCTCGAGATGGTGAGAATAGGCAAGATGTCCAGATGTTTTCTAGGCTTGAATATGCAGTTTTTAGGGCATGTTTGTCCTAACTACTACTTGATTAAACGCATTGGAATTATGATGGACGTGGTAAGTTATTCAAAAGAAATAGAGTGAGGGTTTATCAATGATTAGTAATTGATTGAATTTGTAAGGAAATATAGGTCAATCAAACATCATTCTCATCCTTATTTGCATGAACGATCGTGTTTACTTTATGGTAACGCAAAAGCGTGATCAATCAAACTCAAACACAGAAAGATAAGATTGAGCTATTGTTCTAATCAAACAACACCTCACAATTCAACGCGCAGACTCCTCAAGATCTAGAAAGGGAATTGGGCACTATTGATTGATTGTTAAAGAAGAGAGGGAATACAATTTTGAACAGAGTTTCTGAATGAATTGCTTCTGCGAGACGCAGCTCACATTTAACAGCTTTTCCAACAAACTCTAACAAACTTATTTAAACTATTTACATAAAATGGCCCATATTTTCCACTTATAACTAAGTGGCCCCTTTCCTATATCACTTTACTTGTTTGCATTATTGAATTTCTTATTCCTAGTTTAGATAACCATCATCTCCCACCTTTATTCTTAAGACTGACATACAAGTATTCAAGTCCTTGTGGATTCGACCCATGACTTAATTACCCAACTACATTCGTTAGGTTTGTTTAAGAATTTCATTGGTAGGTATACACGATCGACTAAACATACCTTGTCACTAACCTTTAACAAGTACATATTGACTAAACATACCTAGTTTAGATTTTTGCTTCCAAGTACATATTCTTCTTCTAAGGTGAAGCTTATCTCAGTGTCTCCTTAGTCACACATGTTGGGCCTTGAAAAATCAGGCCCATCACCAGAAGGAAGAAGGCCCAAAGCGGCAACGGCAGGATTAGTCCCGGAAGAAGGGAAAATCTCGGGTATTAATGAGGGATATTCCGAAGAGGTTACGTGGAGAGGACGAGGGGCGAAATTTGCGGGATTGCGTTAACAGCCCCCAACGAATAGTTTAAGGAGTAAGCGGCATATAAAAGGAAGGAAAAAGATAAGAGAGACACAATCTGCATACCCAAATTCTTGCCAAAAACTCTAATATTCTTGCATTCCTTTTTCGATCGATTGAGAGATCATACTCTTGTACTCAGATTGAAGCTCTTTTGTTACGAAGAACACAATTACACAATCAATACAAGGCTGCCTCTCATTTCTTCAATTATATCTCTTTTCTCATTCATCAATTTTCTTTATTTATATTCTTTTCATAGCTTGTAACGTGTTGTGGCGACTTTGTGACTAGGATTCCCGCACCATAGCGAAGTAACGTGTTTACGCGGTTAATTCGCCCAAAACAATTGGCGCCCACCGTGAGGCTCTAGCCAAAAAAGAAGTCACGCCAGAGCAAGCTACGAAATCCTCACCAGGATGGACGCAACTCTTAGCCAAGTAGGAGATCTTGAGCCAATCAACAACCAAGTCAATGATGACGGTGACAACCGCAACCCTAACAACGGCGGCGATAGTTGCAAAGTGCCTGCTGAGGGAATCGTGAACACTGAAGGCAACTCTGAGCAGCGGGGAGGCGAATCTAGCACCATCGCGGAACCCCGCATGACCATGCTAGCTCTTCAGAAAGAGTTGGAGAGCCAAAAGGAGGCTAATGCTAAGTTTACCGAGATTTATGAAAAACAAATTGATCTCTGACTAATGAACGTAATTTGCTTCGATCTCAGGTACAGTCAGCCCCGGCTTACCATCGCAGGAATGACGTGTTGAACGATGTCGCCAGGTGTCTGGATATGGACGATCCAAGCCTTGTCACTCCTAACGACGCTGTCCCGTCAATAGGTAACCAGGTAAATGGTAACACGTCAAGGGCTACTAGGGAAGGTACTGAGGTCGTTCAGCTAAGAGAACGCCTTAGGGACCTGGAGGACCGGATTACTCATGTCCCGGGGGCGCCTCAACCAATAGTAGTAGAAAGGAGAGACGGTTATACTGACTCCCCCTTTGTATCTGCTATTGCGAGAGTCGACATATCCCGAAAGTATCATGTCCCAAAGGTCCCAAAATATGAAGGGACTACCGATCCCGACCAACATATTGCGGCTTTCAAACAAGCCATGAAGGTAGTACTGTGCCTTTTGAAATGAAAGAAATTGTTATGTGTCAATGGTTCGGGAACACGTTATCTGGTTCCGCACTAAACTGGCACTCTCATTTACCACTTGGTAGTATCTCATCTTTTGTTGAGTTGGTTGACAAGTTCAGGATCAGGTTCGCAAGCAGTCGACATGCCAAGAAGCGATCAAGCGACTTATACCGACTTACTCAAAAGCCGTGAGAGTCCTTGAAGACATTCCTCAGTCGCTACAACGAGGAACTCGTAACCATCAAAGGATGCAACGCAGCCACAACTGTGGAAGCATTTCGACGGGGTATATCAACCCATAAGCCGGAATTGTATCGTGAGCTAACAAAATATCCTTGCTCGGACTTTGATGAAGTGCAGGTTAAGGCGTTAGTGCATGTTCGGCTAGAAGAGGATGACCTCTTTGTAGAAAAGGGGGCAAGTCCCCATCAGAATGATCGAAGGCAAGGCAAGCGAGAAATGCGTTACATTCCATACCCCCCTGCAGCTCATCATTCGCCACACGCCAAACCAACCATCAACACTACGTATGCAAGGCAAGATAAGAGGAATGAGAACGCCCAATTACCTCTTGAGTTATCTCACTACAACTTCCGAGTAAGCCCAACCGAGATCGTCCGGACCTTAAGCACGATGGGGGATGCCGTCAAGTGGCCCCGGAAGAAAGACGTACCCCCACACCGAAAAGATGAGTCAAGAGGGTGTGACTTCCATTTCGACCATGGCCACTGGACTGATGAATGCATCGCGTTAAGAAAGAAGGTGGCCGAATTGTTGAAGAAAGGACACTTCAAAGAGTTGATATCAGAGCGCGGGAGAGAACATTTAGCTCGCAACATAGAGAAAGCCAAGCTACCTCTCTCCCCCAAGCATACCGGAGTGATCAACGTCATCACCGGGGGATCAGAGCTCTGTGGTATCACTTATTCCGCAGCTAAGAGGATTGCAAGGGAAGCCAGATGAGAAAGCCTCAAAGCACCTTCGCGTGCTAGTCATGTTGTCATGCCAATTACCTTCGACGACGTCGAAGAAGAGAAAGTCCATCATGATTGTTTAATAATTTCCCTGAACATTGCTAATTTCCTTGTTAAACGCGTTTTGATCGATAATGGAAGCTCCACTAATTTACTTATGTTGGATGCTTTGTACAGTTTAGGTTTTGGGCTTGACGACATCGTCAAAAAGTGTACGACTTTGGTGGGATTCAGCGGAGAATCGTGCAACATGCTAGGAGAAATTTCTCTACCAACCATAGCCAAAGGAGTAAACTATCAAGTAAAGTTCCAAGTTTTTGATTGTCCCTCACCTTTCAATGTGATTTTGGGCAGGCCATGGATCCATGGGATGAGAGCAATCCCGTCGACCTATAACCAGTGCGTAAAGTTTCCCTCACCCTGGGGGATACAAGAGATCCAAGGAGAACAGAAGCTTGCAAGGGAGTGCTACTCGGTCACAATGAAGGCGACGACTTCCAAGAACTCGAACCTTGAAACCAACAAGAAGACGTCTGATTAGCAATTAAAGGACTGTAGAGCTCCAACCTTCTACGTAAAGCCGGAGGCGCCAGAACTTGAAGAAGTCTCCCTCGACCCATCAGAGCCATCTAAGTAAGTCAGGATTGGGCGGATTTGGAGCCGACATTACGTGAGAGAGTGGTATAGTTTCTACGGTCCTACAGTGATTGTTTCGCGTGGGCGAATCAAGATATGATTGGCATAGATCCCACCGTGATCATGCATGCCCTAAACGTCAATCCCAAGATGCCACCCGTAAAGCAGAAAAGACGTAAGTTTGCACCCGAGCAAAATCAGGTAATCAATGACGAGGTAAAATCTCTACTTGAGTCTGGTAAAATACGAGAGGTTAAATATCTTGATTGGCTTGCGAATGTGGTAGTGGTGAAAAAGAAAAATAGAAAATGGCGCGTTTGTGTAGACTTTACTGATTTAAACAAAGCTTGTCCTAAAGACTCATTCCCATTGCCTCATTACAATGCAATGGTGGATGCAACAGCAGGACACGAGTTGTTAACTTTCATGGACGTGTTTAGTGGTTATCACCAAATCATGATGCATCCCGAGGATCAAGAAAAAACTGCATTCGTAACCAATCAGGGAACTTATTGTTATAAAGTTATGCCTTTTGGATTAATGAACGCAAGTGCTACTTACCAGAGATTGGTTAATAAGATGTTTCAGGAAAAGCTGGGGGATACGATGGAGGTATACATCGACGACATGCTCGTCAAGTCATTGAAGGCGGAAGACCACATTGCTCATTTGCAAGACGCCTTAAAAATCCTACGGAGCTATAAGATGAAGTTGAACCCGACGAAGTGCTCCTTCGGTGTCACCTCAGGCAAATTCCTTGGGTACATCGTGACCCAAAGGGGTATCAAGGCAAGTCCAGAATAAGTCAGAGCCATATTGGAGTTACAATCACCAAAGTGTGTCAAAGACGTTCAGACGCTAAAAGGGCGGATAGCAGCGTTGAATAGATTTATATCTCGTTCTTCAGACCAAAACAAGCTATTCTATGATATATTGAAGAAGAACAAGTCGTTCGAATGGAACGAAGAGCACGAGAAAGCATTTGGTGAGTTAAAACATGAATTAGCTAAGTTTAGCTAAGTTTCGTTGAATATCACTACCTATTATGCTCAACTGAAGCGTCTTTGGGATCAAATCCATAATTTGACATGAATTCCATTCTGTACTCGTGTTGCTTACCAAGCCTGTGAATGTGGCGTGCTATTAAAGTTGCTTGAGATGAGCAATCTATGGAAGTTAATGTAGTTTTTGCTTAAGTTGAATCCTGATTTTGACTCTACTAGAACTATTATTCTAACTATGCCCCCCCCCCCCAATATTAACAACTCTTTCTTTATGGTGGAACAAGTTGAAGATCAGAAGAGGGGTTCTTCACTATGATCATGGAGTCTTCATGGAAAGTTATGGGGGATGATCCAAACAAAATTCACCATAAGACCATAGGGATCAATAGAAAAAAGCAGAGAAGGATTGTGCAGACGGTGGTGACATGTCTCCATACAATTCTTGAGTGAAACAGACATTTGACCCCTAGCCTGTTATATCCCACATCTTTTAGTGTTTGATTTTTTTTTGATTTTATTAGTTGGTTATCTCTTTTTTTTATATATATGTTCCATAAGTATTAGTTGGTTATTCTATTCTTTTCGATTAATTATTTCATGATGCCAAAAGTGAAAAGTTTAAAAAACTTAGAGATGTGATAAGTTCATGGTATAGAAGGATAATCAGTTCTAAACATTCTAACGAAGAGGGAGAATTTTTGTTCACTCTGGTAAGTAAGCCCGAATATCCTACTTGGGGAGTTTACTTGTGTTATTTCTTATATCCTTTTGTAAAAGTGTTTGTCATCATCAAAAAGGCAAAATTGTGGGATGTTGTTTGATCCCAATAAAGTTTGGATGATGATAGACTTATCTGCATTTGATGTGTTTGCTAAGTATTTTCGGGACACAATAATGTGGAGTAACAAAAGGATGAGTTGTTAGGAAAGCATAAAGGAACTAAATGTAAGCTATTATGATCACTGATCTAAATGGTGATACTTAAACATCACCGCAAAGGTGCAGGAGTTATATATGGAAAAGCAGATGAACACGCATTGGACGCGTAAAGGTGTTTCCTTATTTATGAGTGGCAGTTGACAAGCTAATATTGGAGTTTAAGTTCACTTAGTCTTAGATAGATTTTATTAATAGGTAGAATGTATTAGATAAACAAAATCTTTGTAATGTTTTTATCCCATGATCCTGCGTCTGTGGATATTTCTGGGTATACTAATCGTATCCGTCGTGCCATGCACGACTTGTATTTTTAAAATTATTTTTTGATATATAATAAATATAATATGAATGTGAAGTATATAATAAAAGTTTTAACATAATTTGGTTTTATAAAATACTAGGTGTACCCGTTGTGCCATGCACGACTCGTGTTTTATAATTTTTTAAACATATTATAAATAGAATATTTTATAGTCATACTTATATTATTTTATAGTCACATACTTATATTATAATTTTTAAATCACATACTTATATTTTATAGTCACTAAATTACATTATTTTGCAAATTATATTTACTTATATTAAATATAATATGCAAATCACGAACTTTATATAACCAATTTAAACATGTAGTTGTTTTAATCACAATATTTAATAAGTAGATCATATAAAAAAATAATGTACTATAAAAATAAGTAGATCAAAATCAATGTGAAGATCATATTAAAATATAAAAAACGTACATGAATGCAAAGGGAAAAAAATAGTACATTAAAAGATAAAATAAAATTGAGTTGTTTAATTTGAAAATATCTATAAAAAGCATGAGTTTCGTGGTCTTTATTTGTTCGATATAGTGTTCGTTTATTTGAAAATTTCTATAGCGTGATAAGAAGATAAGAAGGTTGATTATCACTAACAAACTCGATCACAAAGGTTACAATCAGAATTACGAATTAAAATTAAACTATAGGTTACGTAATTAGTTTTCATGAAGGAAAAAGAAAAATATAAAAAACGTGGTGTCTTTATTAAAGATAAAATTGAGGATTAGATATCTAAGGAAAATAAAAGACATAGAGTTGTTATTATCTAGAGAGAAAGAGAGAAAGAAGCATTGAGGGTTTTTTATAAACATTTGAAAACTAATTAGCCCCCTCCTAAAAAAAAATAAGAAAGTAGTCGGTATCTGTAGTTCGGTATAAAATCCCTCCTTCCATTACATTTTCTCTCTCCTCCCTTTTTTATTCTCTCTCACTTCTCCCTCTCAATCGCGCAGAATTACTCCATAACCCTAACGCCTCATCCTCCATGGACAACCAAAAAACCAGATCCCGAAATTCCTCCATGGTGCCCCCAAATCCAGATCCATAACCCTAATTGCCTCCTCCTCCTCCGACCGAATCCCAGATCTTGATCTCCGGAGCCTCACCTCCGTGCCGAAGAGGAGATCTCCGGATCTGTAATCTCTGACGATAGTCGGTACCTCTCCCTCGCCCTCCAATGGCGGTAATCGCCGATACCGAGCTCGAAATCAGCGACGGCTGGGCTGTTTTCCGTTGGATTGAGGTCTTAGGGTTCAAGAACTCCGGTGAAATTGGGGAGCGTTTGGGAATGAGGAAGAAGAATAAGAGGTGGTGGCAGATTGCGAAGAATGGAGGAGATAGGGTACGAAGACGGAGCCGACGACGCTCGATCTCAATCGCCTTGCCGACCATCCTGATACATCACCACCCATAAGCTGAGTCCTTCTTTCAAAACTGGATTCGTTTTTCGAATTCGAATTGTTTTATTTCTGGCCGATGATTATACAATTTAAACAAAGACAAGCATATGTCTGAATTTAATTCCATGTTGATACACCTAATCTTCTCTATGAGGCATGTTTTTGGATCAATTAGGTTTTTGTTTTCTTGTCGATGATGATGAAAACTAGTGTTGATGTTGTAGGAGTCAAAATTATGATTACGACCACACTACTGCCTTCCTTCTGAGACTTGCGTATTTTTCTAGATCTGGAAAGATTTTTGTATCTGTAGTTCGGATGATGATCAAAAGCATAGTTCAGATGAGATTCTTATCTGTGATTAAGAAATAATCTTTAGTCTTTCGCTCCTATCTACGAAAATCTTTAGTCAAAATCCCCCATTTTTTTTGGAATTTGAAGTTGTGTTAATTGTTGCGATGCCTGGTGGAATGCTCTCGGTGATGATAAAAATTGATGACGAGTCTGAATAATATTTATCCATTCAAGAGAGGAACCTATGACTTGAAGAAGGTTTGTGCTATTGTTATTGTACTTGTTTTATATATGACGTGCATCTTCAAGTCATTCCTAATGCACATTATTTCAAGAGAGGAACCTATGACTTGAAGAAGGTTTATGCTATTGTTACTATATTTGTTTTATATATGACGTGCATTTTACATAGCTATGGTTTGTTTTTTTTGGTTGAGACATAGCTATGGTTTGTTTGCAATTGGTTTATTTGCATTGTTAAGTTTGTCTATATATTGCTTATAATTATGGCCTATTAGCTCAAATGGTAGAGCAACGTGCTTAACGCACAATAATGTGGGTTCAAATCCCACATAGGCATACTAATAAATTCGGATGACAAGTTGCATACGTGATGACAAGTTAGGGTGTGATAAGTTTTGTGCGTGATGATAGGTTTTTTTGTACGTGACGACAGGTTGAGTGATGACAAGTTTTTTGTACGCAACGACACATTTTTGTACGTGACGACAAGTTTTTTGTACGCTATGACAAGTTTTTTGTGCGCTATGACAAGTTTTTTTCTACGCGATGACAAGTTTTCTACGCGATGACAAGTTTTTTATATGCGATGACAAGTTTTTTTATACGCGATGACAAGTTTTTCTACGCAATGACAAGTTTTTCGTAAGGGATGACAAGTTTTCTACGCAATGACAAGTTTTTCTAAGCGATGACAAGTTTTTATGCATGGTGACAAGTTGTTTTCAATCTTCCGGTGACAGGAGTTTCGGATGACAAGATTTCCGATGACAGGATTTTCGATGACACGATTTCAGGTGGACGCGGTGGCACGCGTGTAATTTTTTTTTTGACCAGGGGTATTTTCAGAAAACCGACTAGATAGCTCCTTTATTTTTGTTCCCGCCTATCCCCTCCACAAATCTCCCCAAATAGGCTACATACCAAATTTTCTCTATTATCTATTTAAGTTGAAAAAAAAATCAAGCGGGGCCAAAATGATCTTGGTGGCTCAAAAACGGTCGCGTTCTATAATATACTAGTTTAATCCCCGTACCATGTACGGGTAATGTGATTATAAATCCAGTTTAATATAGATACGTAATGTCAATGATCATGTTAAAATTGTAGGATCATATATATTTATCTTCGTATTATGATTAGTTTTCTTTATCAATAGTAAATCATCTCATAACTTAAATAAGTTGGATTTGTTTAAAAATTACTTTATGATAAATATCACGTTTTATTAAATAGTAATATTTATGGGAGGATTATAACTAATTCTTGATTAGTGATAATTTATAATTTTCAGGATAATTCATAATTGTTGCTAAATTTTAATCAATTTTTACGGGATAAGATTATATGAGATTCTAGCTACCTAATTTGTATAAAGGAGAGCCCAACTGAATATTTTATTATTGAAATTACACGTGGCGCAAATTTTTGTGAAGACATTATCTCTGCTTTATACTTTAGGTAGTATAGATATTGATTAGAAGTTTTAATTGTTAAATGATGGATTGAAAATATGTTATGATACAAATCACGTACTTATATTTTATTATTTTATAGTCAATACAATACATTATTATGCAATTTATATTTACTTATATCTTAGTATGCAAAGCACCAACTTGATATATACCCATATTAAATATGCAATCATTTTAATCATAATATTTAATGAATAATATTTTGGCTCTATATGTATGTATAGACCCAAAAAATATCTTATTAAAATATAATATATTTGATATTTTGAATCTAAAAAGCAATTGGTATAGAAAATATTAGGAAATTAATAGAAACTGTTAAAAACAATTTACAAAAAATACAAGATGGGGTGAGAAAAATGTTTTTATATAAACTTTAAAATTTTATGAATTCCACAATTAATTAAAAAAATGTTAGTTATATGACTTCCAATGGCTTTATTTAATATCTCTTTGATAATATATTTTTACTCATATTGTAAAAATAGAATAAATATTATAATGATTTAAAAACTAATATAATTTGATATAATCGTCATGAATAAAGGCATTGAATTTGTACACGTGTTTTTTTAAGAAATTGCTTTTGAAATCAATAGAACCACCGTAATATGCTTTTACAAAACAAATAAAACTACCATAATACAATAAGATATAAAACTACCATAATAGATTAAAAAAAGCTAAAGATTAGATAATTAAAGAAACTTTTAGAGACAAATTTCCTTAAAGATAAATATATAGTATGATTTGAAAGATAGATATAGAGTTGTTATTATCTATTTGAGTTGGAAAAAAAAAATTAAAATCAAGTAGGGCCATAATCAATGTGGAGGCTCGGAGTAGTATAGATGTTTGTGTTCTTTTGTGTAATGTTTTTATCTTATATTTATGGATAGATTTTTATCTACACCATAAGTATATATAGAGAATAAGTTTACAAAAAACATTAAGTGCTTTTATAAGTGAGAACATTTGAAGTTTTTTTTTGGGTCGAAAGAGAAATTTTGAAGTTATATGCGTAGCAAGTTTGAATATCCAACATTATATCAGTTAGAATCTCCAACACTAATGTAGTGTTGAGAGAGTCCCTAACAAATAAATTTGTCAAGACCCCACTGAGTATAGCGAAGTTAGGATCGTCCACGGGAGTTAGTAGAACTATAGTCTAGCAATCAAACTACGAAAGCGAAACAAAACAAAACAAAGCAAAACGAGCCAAACAAACACAAATTGCACGTCTCAGGAGGAGGTCGCAGCCGACCCTAGGGAGGTCGCGGCCGACCTTCAACAGAACGTAAAACACACTAAAAAAACAACTACTAGGGCAGGTCGCAGCTGACCAGTTGCAGGTCGTGGCCGACCTTTCTGGGCACGGAATTTTGCTTTGTAAAAATAAGGGAAAACAACTAGGGATAGCGATTCACCGCAACACAATCATGCATTCAAACAATGATAAAAGACCAACTCAACTTGCAATCTCATGGGTGACTTTCGTCACAAAAGAACACATTCAAATCTCAACTTTCATGAAGATGTTAACATGCAATCCAACTTGTTTTCTAAGGGTTTTAACTTTCATCTTAACCCGGTTAGTCCCGATTTACAACATAATCTTTCAATTCGTTTGCAAACAAGAACATGCCCTAACTTTCATCAAGGGAATTAAGCATACAAGAGGGATTAATGGGTAGAGATTACAAGTCAAGCATGGATCAAGCATCAAGGTCTCAAATGCATTTTCATGTTGGGTTTCACCCCACACCTAGCAAGCTAACTACTCACACATCATCACACACACAAGCAACAAAAGAGAAGAGGGAGACATAATCAAAACAAACAACTTAAATTAATTCAAGATCCAAACTTACAAACTTAGCAAATCCACAAGGTTTCTCTACACACCATTGTCCTCCATCTTCTTCCTAAAATAAACAACTAAGACAAGCTTTCTTCCCCACCACTTTCCCTTACAAGAATTCTCTCTCTCACACTCGGTTTCTTCTTCCCCACAGCCCACCTTCCTCTTCCTCCCTCCTACCCCTTGAGCTTTTCCAAAGAACAAAATCTAAGTAGAAGAAGAGCCAAAAAGCCCTTTTGTAGCAGCCCACAAAAGTAAAAAAGAAGGCCTGCCCCTCCTGCCAAATCTCTACCACAACCCCCACCTTTTTCGAATTTCAAAAATCCCGCAAAAAGCATTACTTGGGCGGCAAGGGTCACACGGGCCGACCTCGGGCAGATCGCGGCCGACCAAAAGGTGGTCGGCGCTCAGGGTGGTCGCGGCCGACCAAGGGGAGGTCGGCGCCGACCTACTGCAGAAAGTTGTGTCTTTTCTCGTCTTTGCTTCGTTCTTGCTCCAAGTGATCGGTCTTTTGCTCGGCGTTTCTTCCTTTTTGTTGCTTGATTTCCTTGAGCTCCTTGTACTTCTTTTAGACACCTTTTGTTGCAACTTTGTCTCTTGGTTGTTTGAGGGATTCTTGACATTTATGATCCTTGAAAACTAACACTCCTTAGAAAGCTCCGAAATGCATGAAAACTTCTCCTAAAAGCTCTGAATACCTACAAAACACGAAACAACACACAAACGACTCCAACCCTCGAAAGAGAGTTGAAATCTTATGCAAAACACACAAACACATAGGAAAATCTGCAAATCAAACTAGAAAACAACCTATGAAAATCGACTAAAAGGCACGACATCAAAATACCCCATACTTAGACTTGCTTGTCCTCAAGCAATAACTCGCATGCATCACTACCAAATAACAAGCTCAAGGAATGCCGTTAAGGAAAGTAAGCACAAGATAGAAAATTTAGCAAACAACTTCGATATCATAGCACACATGTATGCATTCTAAGTAATAACAATCCAGCCTCACAAGGACAATGTGTTTCACTCACTTTCAAGTGTCTAGGATGTATAGGATGTATCAATGAGCACTCAAACTCAATTCCAAATGCAAAACCTCATAGACAATGAAAATTATATTCGAAATTCTCTACCGAAGAAATCAAAACGAGTTAAATCATCAAGAGAACTTAAGTGGCTCAATGAAGACTTCAAAGAAGTTTCATTCGACCGGGTTGTAATGGGGCTCGGTATTTCGAAGGGTGTGCAATAGTTTGGTCTTGTGGTGCTAATGAATCCGGGAACATAGACTCCTAGACTTCACAACTCAACTAAACCAACTCTTCTTTCTTCCTTCAAACACCAAACACTTAATCTTCAAAGCACACATCACTTCACCTATCCCTTTGTCTTTTCCTTATGAAGAAGCCTTGACTCTAGCACTTATTTAAACACCATTTTTTTTCTTTTTTTTTAGAGGGGCTGTCGTAGGTCGGCCGCGACCTAAGGGTGGTCGGCCCCGACCTCCGACAGAGAGGCCTCTTTTCACTACACTCGTGCTACCCGAGCCAAATCTTCTTCTTTTTTCATTCTTTTCTTAACACCACTCCTTTATCTCCACCTTCACCATCTCTTCATTTTCACCCCTCATCCATATCAACATCACAATCCATTCTAAGTCCTAATTCCCGGATTAATGGGGTCAAGCTTATAATGGCTAGGATACTTTTGTGGGGCTAGAAATAAGGCTTAAGGCTCAAACAAGGGGGTTTCAAACAAGGGATCATGCAAAGGTAGGATGAAAAAGGAGACAAATAGGCTAATGAAAGTAAGTTCAATATCATTTGATTTAGCAAGTAATGAATATATCTCCATTGGTTTCAAATTTCAAATAAGCATGCCACTGTCGAGTGATAATTGCATATGGAAGAGTAAAAATCACACATGAAAAACCACGGAATAAAGCATACATTCCTTGTGGCCAAAAGATTTCTCACTTAGGTTTAAATTTTTTGTTGGATTGCTTTTCACTTAGAATTATGCATGCTCAATGTTCATTATATGCTCAAAATTCGAAAATCAAATCATGGTTGGGCAATCTTTCAAAGCAAGTTACAAGGAATTACATGATTATGCTCATAATCGCTATCCTAGGACATCTTAGAAGAGGTGTTTTTCCATCATAAAAATCAAAACAAAAAGACTCAATCATGCAAACACACACACACATGTAAAGACACATGTAGCACAAACATAAACAAGTAGTCTCTCCTAAATCACCCCATACTTAAAACATCAATGTCCCCATTGATTAAAAAGTAAAGAGAGGGAAAAGAGGTACATACTTGGACTTGGAGCATTGGTGGAGAAGGTTCACCTTTGAGGAGGTTGAGGGAATGGAGAATCCGGGAACATCTTTTGAGCGAGCCAAGCATTGTAGGCAAATTGGGCTTGGCGGTCTTCATTGTATTCGTCCCGGAAGGTGTTGAAGCTTTGAGTCGCATCTTGGAAATGGGCCATGGTTTGGTTGTGGTAGGTTTGGAGAGAGGCATACAAGAAGTGTTGTTGGAGGCCAAGGGCGTCCATCCTGGCATTGAGATCATTGATGTCGGGAGGAGCTTGGGAGCTAGACTCGCCACCCGGAGGTTCAAATTGAGGACTGCCGGACCACTCGAATCCGTAGGGATTGGAGAAGTACGGGAACATCCCGGCTTGAGGGCCCATCGTGTAGTCCATAGGATCACCACTCCCCTGCCCTGCCTCGCCGCCGACCCCAAAATGCCCGGCGCCGACCTCTTTCCGAGAAGAACCACCCCGCTGGAATTGGTCGCGGCCGACCCCAAAATGGTCGGCGCCGACCTCTTCCAGAGAGCGACTCCTTGCACGTTTCTGTCTTGGTTGTTCCGGATTCGGTGGGCTTGGGACATCTCTCGGAAACCGACTTGGTTGACGTCTTGCATGTTCATCTTCCAAGAGGAGTTGGGAGTAGGGAGAGGGCGAAGGTGCCCAAACATCATACCAATTAGGGAGGTAGAACAACTCACAATTTTCATCATTAAGGGGCACTTCATGAGTGATGCCGGTGGTAGTGGTGAATTTGTTGAAGTAGCCGGTCTTAGCTTTCCATTCAACAACCGAAGCATTCAAATAGTACCGGACGTTCATGTTGATCACGGGCTTGGAGGTGTAGCGGGAGAGATCGACTTTGAGGGTTTGAGCAATGATGACCACCATCCACCCACAAAGGGTATACCTCGGGTTCTTTCTTTGGTTGATGATGTTGTAGACAAACTCATGGACAAAGTTGATTTGTGGAGCATCGGCGAAGAGGATGGAGGACAAGCATGCGAGCTCTCGCAAGGTGGGGCGGGAGAGCTCGAACTTGCACCAAATGGCGGCACCAAGAATGCGCACCGGGTTAGCAATGTCCCGAGCCAGCGGGTTGCTTGATGTTTCTCCCTTGTCGGTGAGGTAAGACCACATACGTTGGATGGGGAAGTCCTTCAAGGCGTAGGCTCCCGATGGTGTAGGGAAGCCAAGCACCTTGTTGAGTTTGTGGATGGTGATAGCATGCTTCTTCCCGCCAAGTTGGAACGTGATCTTGGTCTTGGTGAAGTCCTCCTTGTGTAGCTCGAGGATCGTGAGGGTGGCGGCGAACTCGCAAGTAAGTGCCGGGTAGTGCCTTTGGACGGGCTCATTGATGAGCTCTTCGGCTCCAAGCAAACAAAACGCCTCCACTACCGCCGCGTGCACGTGGAGACTCTCGTGCGCCTCTTGATGGTAAGAACGCACCGTCACCTTTTCCGCTTTCAATTGCCCATAGAGTAGCATTTGCGCTTCATCTTGAATCACCAAGTCATCCATTACCGGTTCCGCCTCATTCTTGCCCTTCTTTTGCCTCTTGGTTGCCCTTGATGAGGATGCCATTGTCCTAGAAAACCATAAAGCTTCCAAGATAATTTCCAACTCAAAAAGCACGAACACCACATAAGAGACATTGAATCAAACACCAAAGAGTCACCCCATACTTGCAAGAAACACACACTTTCAATTTCATATGAAAATTCTCATCCAAGCATGCATAGTCATGAAACAAAGGCTAGAAATGGGAAAAACTCATGTTTTAATCATTCAAATCATGTCAAGAACAACTCAAACAAACATGTTTTCAAAAAGAACGCGAGGTATCCGGGGTCGGGGACGACCCATGGAAGCTCGCACAAGAACAAGTACGCGCCAAAACAAGCCAACAACAATTTCAAATTTCTGGTGGTGGTCGCGGCCGACCTCTTGGAGGTCGCAGCCGACCACCTGCAGATTACCCATCTCGAAAATTCAGCTTTAATCCCCTCTAATGGCCACCAAAAATCCTAGAAAAATTCTATTGACCCAAAATCACCCAATCAACCATAGATCAAGCACTAAATCATGCCAAAACTCAATAATCCTCAACCAAACATGTAGATCTAAGCATATATAACCCAAATTTCAACATTCAAGCTCAAGAACACCCAAAATTAGATTTCTAGCTAAACCCTCAAAATTAATCAAGTAAACTCGAATGTAAGAGCAAGGGAGTAGAAGAACATACCAAAGGAGTGTTGAACAAGAAGAATGCAAGCAAAATAGGGGTCGGAGCCGAGGTCTTGAGAGGTCGGGGTTGTGGGTTTTGGGAATGGGGGGCTCGAAATTTCTGGGTTTTTGAAGTGGATTTGGGTAGAGGAAGAAAAATTAGGAAGGATTTTGGTGGAATTTGGAAGAAAGGAGGTAGATCTACTGGTTTATGGAGCAATGGAGTGAATGAAAGCTTGTGGGATTTCAATGGAGGCATGGTCGAGTTTGTTGGCTGCTAGGTCATGGAGAGGGGCCAAAAAGAGGTGGGGAAGGGATAAAAATTGTAAAGAAAAAGTTCAGGGGCTTACTTGTAATTTCCCGAAATTTTTACATAATTTTCACCTTTCGCCAGAGGGGGTCGGCTGCGACCTATGGGAGGTCGGCGCCGACCATGTCCAGGGAGCCTCCACCAATTTCGTTTGCTCGTCTCCAACTTCTTGCGCCCGACCAAAGCCTCGGGTTCCTACAAAATTCTAATGGAAATGCACACTACAACAAAACTGGCTATTTGCGAGAAAAATTTTCCTGGTTGAAAGTAAAGGTTTGGTCGCTAAAGGTTTTTGGCGAGAGAACAAATTTCCTCGTCAGTTCGTCGTAGAAAGCTCGTCAAGGAAAGGGTTCAACGAGGAAAAAATCATTTCCTCATAGAAGCCTTTTCACGACAGTTATACTTTTCTTCGTTGTTGTAATTCAACAACGATTATTTTCCCCGCCAAAAGCTACACGTTTTCGTTGCCATATAAGTTGAAGAATTATACAATGGTCGCTAAATATTTTAAGCGACCAAATAAGTTTTCTCACTAACCTTTTTGTTTCATCGTGAATGATGACTAATTGACTAGTAATTAAAATATTTTAATCAAAAAAATCTTTTAAATTATTAGTTATGGCCACATACCCTACGCTCGTCGTTAAAGAAAATATTGGCAAGGAATTGTTATATTGGTAATTACTTTTTAATTATGATTGCATTTTAACGATGTAGGAATTTCATTTTTGTCACTCAAATTAGTTTATAGTAAAGATTTGGTCCTTGTTATAACCTAAGGGGAAAAAGTTAAACTATTTCCAGAGTAGTATAAACTCCAAAGGCAAAAATAAATAATAGTATGAAACTTGCTGAGTGTAAAATAATTAATGACCATTAACATATTGAATGCACAATAGAATAAGCCTTTAAAAATAAAATAAAATTCATTACTCTAAGAATATATAATGAAATAACCTTATTACAAAAAAACATAACACTTAGTATTCAAAAGACTCAAAAACACGAGCACAAAACCAGCCTAGTGCATTCCTAAGAGAGTATGTAGTATGTACACCAACCAGTACACAGACTAAATGGATATATAGACAAGCGATGGAAAGCCAATGTTGTAACTTGTAAGGATATACCAGTCCTGATCATGTGTTTTCCCCATTCTTCGTGTTGATGGTGTTTTCCTTGTAAGGGGTTAGATGGATTAATGAGGAGTTGCACAAAGAGTCAAGTGGAGCAGCAAAGATCGATCTACAACATGAGCACAAAACCAAAGATGAGCACGTACAAGTAGCTAATATCCTGTGTGAAGATGCAATCCAAAAGGAATAGTAGTATATATATGTGCACTATATATATAAACAATAACTTTAAAGACAATGTTATAAGGAAATACCAATTCTTCACCATTTATCTCTTGTTCGTCGTGTAGAACGTGGTATTCTTGCTTGTGTTGTAGATCTCCAAGTGGCCTTCATCATTGCCTGATGTTTGACTTTTTCTTTTAGATAATTCTGGGTTCTATATCTTGTACGATTTCCAATCCAGTATGAGTAGTCTTCCCCCTGCTTGCATTCAATGAAATTTGCAAGCTCAAACTATTTAGGAGCAATCTTCATGGAGCAGAAAACATTCAGTATCTTAAAAGCTTCTAAGGTTGATACTTCATGAAAAAAAACAGCATCTTCATGGAGCTTACCACAAACCAGAAAACAATCTTCAGGAGCAAATTGAGGGTAGCCTTGGTTTCAAGCTTCGAAGCCCTCTCAGTGTCGCTAGTTAGAAGCAGGCTAAATCCGGAAATCAAACACAAGGAATTCAACCTTCAAATTCTCAATTGAGAAACTCAAACTATTGCCACAATTCATATTAGATTATATAAGCATAGTAAATTAAATTCGCCATTCAGCCTACCAGAGAGGAGAGAGTGGAAGCGAGAAACGAAGATTGATCCATCGAACAATAGAATCCTATAGAATTTCGAGGGTGAGGGTGCCTTTGTGTAGGAGCCGTCGTTGTAGAGGATCTTGTAGCGGCAGTTACCCGAGTGGCAGTCGAAGTTGTCGACGCGGATGCAGATTTGGGATGAGCAAGGGACGCCGGAGAAGGAGGATAAGGAGGAGGGGTCAAGCTGGCGGTAGCAGAGGCTGCAGGGCTCGCACTGCACCCAGACGACGTCGCTGCTAGAGTCCAAGACCACGTATTGGGCCCGGGCCGGGCTGCCCACCCCGATCCGGACGATGTACTCGCTGCTCCCCTGCTCCATCCCCGAGACGATGTCGGAGCCGAATGCCGAGACGGTAAATGACGGCGAGTTTGAATAGGCCCAACGGGTCGGTGTTGTCGTCTTCGTGATGTCTATGGAATTGACAGTGGAGAAAGTAAGGCTGCAATTGGGAGCGTAAACTCAATTTTATGGAGAAAATTTTTAGATGGAAGTTTAGGGTTTCAGATGATAAAGTTTAAAATGTCTAGTTTTGCACTTCAAATTTCCCTCATCCCGGCCCTTTCATTTAAAACTTTTCATACGTACTTAAAATTCAATTTTCCAATAGTCACCGTACTCGTGGACTTCAAAATTTCATGGAATTGAAAATTTCCACTTGTATGATTCTGAGGTAGACATACATACTAGATTTTTATTAATATTTTAATATTTCTAAAATAAATTAATAGTAAAATATATCTTTGGAAAAATGGCTTAAAATATTTTCACGTATCAACTTTCAACAAAAAAAATAACCCGACATTTGAAAATCATAACCAATGATATAAACTATCCCAATATTAAGCAAAAACAATCCGAAATTATTTTATGACGAGTTTTCCGGTAAAATCGATGATGAGATCATAAATATAACATAAAAACTTAATATTTTACACTTGTTAAAGTATTTTTTTATTGTCACATTATCAATTCGATTGGAAAACTCGTCAGAAAAGGATTTCGGATAGTTTTTTTGTTAATAATATGATAGTTCGTATCGTTGTTGATTATTTTTAAGCTTCGAGTTATTTCTGGTTGAAGATTGATACTTAGGATTATTTTATTTCATTTTTACTATATTTATAAAAATAATTATACATAAAGTTAAGGCTATACTTAATAATTCTCATACATGATAAAGGTAATAAAGATATTACATTTGGGGTTTTAGAGTAACCGGATTACCATATGTTCATAGGTTCACACTACTCTATGATCTTTGGGTTCCCCTTCATGAAATGAGTTGACACTTTAAGTCATAAGATCAATGGAAGGGAGCGAGTTGAGGAGGTGCACTTGTACAGTCAACAACAACTGTCGACATGGGATTAGTTGGGTGCAAGTAGCCCCAATCACCCAAGAATATGATCAATTAAAAAAAAGTGAATTAAAATAAAAATAAAAAATCACAATAACAATAAGAACTAATAAGATTTCAATAAGACTTAATTAATATTTATTTATTAATATATTTTATAGTATTACTTTCGAGAATAAAATATTTAAAAAATCACCTGGGAAAATACATACGTTAGAATCTTATTTAGGAAAGGAGATAAGTATTAAATATTAAGCCACATAATAGTTTTATTAAATTAATTTGATCAGTTGTAATTTAATTGAATTAATTTTTGACTATTAAAAGTTTATTGTACTTTCCATATAAAAAATCTATACTATATATTAAAGTTGAGACCTTTCGAATCTCCATGTTAATTCTGACCCCCACCATGTTAAACTAATTATAAATCAACAATATTAATAATTATATATCCGTTTTAATTTTAGAATTAAGCTTTTTTTTATATGCTTTTATTTTATTACCATATATTCGTATATCAAAATATTATCTATGTCCATAATCTATCAAAATAATATCGATTATATAGAGACTATCCAAATAATATATGTCTAAACAACAACAACAACAACAACAACAACATTTACCTAAGGAAATCCTGCTTTCGCAGGATCTGACAGGTCAGGATGGGGGCATTCAAAACCTAGATGAAATGTGCCCAATATTTGTATTCATAGATCTATAATATAAAATATTATTATTAGGTTATGTATAAAATATTATTATGTATTGTTTTATCAAATAGATTATACGTAAAAAAGATATCATCAATTGTATATCGTATCGGGTGCGGGAAATCAACTAGTTATCGTAAAAAAAAGTGCATGATACGTTTTTATACTAAAATACAGGTCAATGATCGATGATCGTGATCTTTGAAGAAATATATTACATGATCTTTGAAGAAATATATTACGTGATCTTTGAAGCGATATATAAGCAATCTTTTTATAGTTTTATATATTTTTTCTAGGTGTTGTTTCCTCTCCAAAAAACTTTATAGGATTTAATATAATGGAAAAAAATAATAATTTAATGTCCAAAGCACAAAATATAACAAACAAATCTGAAATTATTTATTTTAAATAGAAAAGGATTGATGGGGCGAGGTGGTAGAATTTGATATGGTTATGGACTATGTAGTACACCGTAATAGATACAGAGATAGATTAGTAGTGGTTCTTCTGTCATAAATCAAAATTATCTAACAACTATGCACTTATACAGTTATTCAATAATTAAAAACAATACACTGAATTTTAAATATATAATTCTAACCTTCTATAAATCAAAAAATTATAGTAATAATAGTAACCATATATGTAAAATAAATATTCTATTATATATGTACTTCCATAAATAATTTTATTTTATTTTTATTAAAAGACGTATATGCTTTTAAATTAAGTATATGTAATTATGTATAGACTACAGATGATAGCTTGCTGCGTAAATTTCTATTGTTTTAGCAATTTTTTTCACAAATCTTTCTATATGATAATCTTCTTTCTCCTTTTTTAGTGCTCTTTATTCTCCATAATTTTGGCGTAGAATATTTATCAAGAGCCTTATTTTAGTATTTATTTATTTTAGAATATTTCAACAACAACAACAACAATGGACCCAGTGGAGTTCCCATTACGGGGAATCTGGGGGTTCAGGATGGGGGCACCCCTGGCTAAACGCAGAGGGGGTGCGTCCAAAAGACCCAAAAAGTTAGTATTTATTTTAGAATATTTCATGCTACACAATACCTAAGGCTGTTCTTTTTATTGATTTTAACAAACACTCTCCGTTTAAAATGTGTTTACAAAGTTTGATTTAAAAAATACATAAATAGATAGAAATAAATTGAACAAAACAATTACAAAATAGAATGATAAAAAATAAATTTTGAATTGAGGTCTAACCAAAAATTGAATTTTAAGCTAAAGTTTTTTTTTTTGCCAAGTTAATAACGGAAAATTTGATATTTCCTCATATCATGAGTGTTTCAACGAGAAAATGGTCCCTCGTAAACAATTTACTTTTAACGAGGAAACAAAATTTTCGTCACTGTTGAATTTGGCGGATCGTATATGATTCTATTCTAAACATATAGCGATAAAGTTATGATTTTGTCATTGAATATTTTACACAACAATAATCTTCCTCAATAAATGATTCAAAATTCGTCACTATTGACCTTATAATTTACAAGACCAAATTGTGGACACAAATAGCGATAAGTCAAAATATTTGTCGTAAAATGTGGTATTTAGTGAGGAATACAAGTTTCTCACTAAAAGTCAAGTCATGTTTAAAGAGGAACCAATATATTTCTCGCTAGAAGTCATATTTGACGAGGAAAATATGTTTCTTGCTAAAAAATTGGTCGCAAAAAGGCCATTTTGTTGTAGTGGCAAGCCAAACTACCTATCTAGTCTAAGGAAAGGAAAGAACGGGTTGCCTCCCGAAAAGCGCTTTCTTTAACGTCTTTGAGCTAGACGAGGAGTACCTTAGCTAGGTGGCGGTTGTGAGAGTCCATGTGGCTCGGATACCCTCATCGGGTTACACCTTCTCATAGTACTTCTTCAATCGGTGGCCATTGACCTTGAAAATTCCTCCATTGTCATCTATGAGATCGGCCGCACTGTGCAAGTACATGCGATGAACCGTAAATGGTCCACTCCATCGGGTTCTCAACTTCCAGGGAAAGAGGCGAAGCCTAGAATTGAAGAGGAGGACGTGGTCTCAGGCCTTGATGGTTTTGGGCACAAGCTTTCTATCATGCCACTTCTTGGTCTTTTCCTTGTAGATCCTTGAGTTCTCATATGCATTAAGCCTCAATTCTTTTAGCTCTTGCAAGTCCATGAATCTTTTTGCTCCGGCCGCGTCGAGGTCCATGTTGAGCTCCTTGAGAGCCCATAAAGCCTTATGTTCGAGCTCGACGGGCAAGTGACACCACTTGTCATACACTAGATTGAAAGGAGTGGTGCGAGTGGCGTCTTGTAGGGGGTGTGGTATGCCCACAAAGCATCATCAAGCTTGGAGGACCAATCGTTTCTTGAGCGGGAAACCGTCTTCTCTAGGATACTCTTGATTTGCCGGTTAGAGACCTCCACTTGACCACTAGTTTGAGGATGATAAGGTGTGGCCACCTTGTGAGACACCCCATACTTGGTCAAAAGAGATTCAAAGCTCCTCTCAATGAAATGTGAACCACCATCACTAATGAGAACTCGGGGTACACCAAAGCGGGGGAAGAGTCTTCATGAACTTAGCCACCACTCGTGCATCAATTGTTCTTGTGGCTAAGGCTTCGCCCCACTTGGAGACATAGTCAACCGCCACGAGTATGTACTTATAGGGACCCGAAGAGGGGAAGGGTCCCATGAAGTCTATACCCCAAACATCAAAGAGTTCCACTTCCAAGATTCCAGTGAGTGGGTTCTCGTTCCTCCATGTGATGTTTCCTGCTCTTTGGCATTCTTCACAAGTGGTCACATAAGCTTGCGCATCCTTGAAGATAGTAGGCCAATAGAATCCACTTTGAAGAATCTTTGCGGTGGTTTTGAATCCCTTAGCATGGCCTCCCGTCGGAAGAGTGTGGCAATGACGGATAACACCTTCTATCTCCTCATCCGGCACACAACGTCTAAAGACGTGATCGCTCCCTTGCTTGAACAAGTAAGGATCATCCCAATAGTAGCGCTTGACGTCGTGGAGGAACTTCTTCTTGGCTTGGGAAGTCAACCCATCCGGAGCAATGCCACCTACAACATAATTGGCAAAATCCGCAAACCACGGGGCTTTCACCCCCTTAATAGCATCTATTGAATGTGAAATGGAAGAAGGGGAAAGAGGATCAGGAAGTACACAAGAAAGGGAAAAGATGTGACCCTGGGCGACCTCGATCGGGGTCGCTTGTGAACCATCTCGGCCATTGCCGTCAATCGGAGAAGGGGCAGAGGAGGTCGCGGCCGACCATGTGGTGGTCGCGGCCGACCTACAACAGAAGCTTTTCTCTTGTGACACCTCATTACTCATGAGAGTTTCGTCCGGACGGGAATCGTTGATTGACACCGAGATTCCGGACTCCATGATGTGCTCAATGGGTACCCTTGAAAGGTGATCCGCAACAAGGTTTTCCGCTCCCTTCTTGTCTCGTATCTCAAGAACAAATTCATGTAGGAGGAGCATCCACCGGAGTAAGCGCGGTTTAGCATCCTTCTTGTCCATAAGGTAACGGACAGCCGCATGGTCGGTGTAGATTATCACCTTAGAGCACACCAAGTAGGAGCGGAACTTCTCAAATGCGAATACCACGGCTAGAAACTCTTTCTCCGCTGTTGTGTACTTGCTTTGGGCCTCGTCAAGCGTCTTGCTTGCATAGTAGATAGCATGAAGTTTCTTCTCTTTTCTTTGCCCAAGAACCGCGCCCACGGCATAATCACTTGCATCACACATGATCTCAAAGGGAAGTGTCCAACACGGAGGTTGCATGATAGGAGCCGACACAAGTGCATCCCGGATCCTATGAAAAGCTTCAAGGCACTCGGAAGAAAACTCAAACACCACATATTTCATTAGAAGGTTAGTCAATGGTTTGGAAATTTTCGAGAAATCTTGAATAAACCTTCTATAAAACCCGACATGTCCTAGAAAACTTCTAATCCCTTTTACGGAGGTAGGTGGTAGCAATTTTTCAATCAATTCAATTTTAGCTTGATCTACTTCAATTCCCCTTTTAGAGACTATATGACCTAAGACAATCCCTTCTCGAACCATAAAGTGACATTTTTCCCAATTTAGCACTAAGTTGGTTTCTTCACATCTTTTGAGAACTCTAACAAGATTAGCAAGGCAAGAGTCAAAAGTGGTACCATACACCAAGAAGTCATCCATGAACACTACCACAATGTCCTCAATCATGTCGGAGAAAATGGCCATCATACACCTTTGGAAGGTGGCGGGAGCATGATGTCATGCTTTTTATTAGTTAGTTTTCATAGATTGTTTTCTAGTTTGATTTGCATATTTTCCTATGTGTTTGTGTGTTTTGCATAAGATTTCAACTCTCTTTCAAGGGTTGGAGTCGTTTTTGTGTTGTTTCATGTTTTGTAGGTATTTGGAGCCTTTAGGAGAAGTTTTTCGTCTATTTTGGAGCATTCTAGGATGTGTTAGTTTTCAGGAGTTGAAAATGTCAAGAAACCTCCAAACAACCAAGATACAAAGTTGCAACAAAAGGTGCCTCAAAGAAGTACAAGGAGCTCAAGGAAATCAAGGAATAAAAAGGAAGAAAAGCCGAGCAAAAGACCGATCGTAGGGAGCAAGAACAAAGCAAGACAAGAAAAAGTCCAACCTTCTGCAGAAGGTCGGCGTCGACCCCCATGAGGTCGGCCGCGACCACTCTCAGCGCCGACCATCTCTTGGTCGGCCGCGACCTGCCCAAGGTCGGCCCGTGTAATCCTTGCCGCCCAAGTAATGCTTTTTTGCGGGATTTTTGAAATTCGAAAAAGGAGGGCGGCTGTGGCAGAGTGTTGCAGGCTGGGCAGGCTTCTTTTTGACTTTTGTGGGCTGCTACAAAAGGGCCTTTTGTCTCTCTTTCTACCTATCTTTTGTCTTGGAAAAGCTCACTTGTCTTTTTTAGGTTAGAGAGAAGAAGGTGGGCTGGGAGGTTGGAGGAAGAAGAAAGTGGGCGGTGAGAAAGAAGAAGCTAAGTGAGAGAGAGCGAATTCTTGTAAGGGAAAATGGTGGGAAGGAAAGCTTGTCCTAGTTGTTTGTTTTAGGAATAAGATAGAAGACGATGGTATGTGGAGAAACCTTGTGGATTTGCTAAAGTTTGTAAGTTTGGATCTTTGGTTAATTGAAGTTGTTTGCTTTTGATTATGTCTCCCTCTTCTCTTTTGTTGCTTGTGTGTGTGATGATGTGTGAGTAGTCATCTTGCTAGGTGTGGGGTGAAACCCACCATGAAAGTGCATTTGAGACCTTGATGCTTAGATCCATGCTTAACTTGAAATCTCTACCAACAAATCCCTCTTGTATGCTTAAATCCCTTGATGAAAGTTGGGGGCTTGTTCTTGTTTGCAAATGAATTGAAAGATTATGTTGTGAATAAGGGCTATCCGGGTTGTGATGAAAGTTAAAACCCTTAGAAAACAAGTTGGATTGCATGTTAACACCTTCATGAAAGTTAAGGTTTTGATGTGTTCTTTTATGACGAAAGTCACCCATGAGATTATGAGTTGAGCTGGTCTTTTATCATTGTTTGAATGCATGTTTATGTTGTGGTGAATCCCTACCCCTAGTTGTTTCCCCTGTTTTTACGAAGTAAATTCCCGTACCCAGAAAGGTCGGCCACGACCTGCAACTGGTCGGCTGCGACCCCCCTCAGTAGTTGTTTTTAGTGTGTTTTTACGTTCTGTTGAAGGTCGGCCGCGACCTCCCTAGGGTCGGTTGCGACCTCTTCCTGAGACGTGTGATTTGCGTTTGTTCGGGTCGTTTTGCTTTGTTTTGTTTTGTTTCGCTTCCGTAGTTCGATTGCTAGAATATAATTCTACTAACTCCCGTGGACGATCCTGACTTCGCTATACTCAACAGGGTCTTGACAAATTTATTTGTTAGGGACTCTCTCAACAAATTGGCGCCGTTGCCGGGGAGTTAGTTTAGTTTCTTTGTCTAGCTTTCTTTTGGGTGAGGGACTAGCCCAAACCCCTATTTTGTTACTAATTCGTTTCTCTAGTGTTTTGCACGCAGGTGTATGCCCTCTAGTTCACGAAGGGTAATTGACCATTTCCCTTTTGATCCCGAAATAGAGAGAACCCTTCGTTGCAAGCTAAGACAACGAAAAGCGATGGCCGACGCTGAGGCCCTTGCTCATCAAATGACTGAACTTCGCGCTCAAATGGAGCGTATGCAATTAGAGCGAGATGCTCAAGCCGCTGCTGCGCGGCAAGAAAGGGAGGCGGCTGCCCATCTCCGAGAACAACTAGATGCAATCCCGAGGAACGCTAAGCAATACATGCATCCCTAGCTTAGAGTTCCCGAATCCGCTATTGTCCTCCCGGCGATTGAGCGCGCTTTTGAGATCAAGTGCCATTTCATCACTCTCATCAAAAGGTCTCAATATGAAGGCAAGCCCACAGAATGCCCCATGGCCGCCGATGGCGTGTCACTTGAGTATGTTCTCCTCAAGGCGTTCAAGTGGTCCTTATGCGGTCGGCTCTTCATTGGCTCGAAAGTTTGCCCGCTAGGTCGATCACTACATGGAAGGCTTTGCACGACTTGTTCATGACAAAGTTCTTTCCCCCGGCCAAGACTACCGAGCTAAGGAAGCGCATCACTTCCTATCATCAACTTCCCAATGAGACGTTTGTTGAAACTTGGGAGAGATTCAAGGAGCTTCTTCGGCAATGTCCTACTCATGGACAACCTCCTTATGTTCTTCAAGAAATATTTTTTCAAGGGATCAATGCCGCGATAAAAGACCGCATCAATCTTCACACCGATTGCGGTTATATTGAGATGGATCCCGACGAAGCATGGGGTCTCATGGACAAACTCACCAACTATGATGCCATGTATGGGACCCAACAAGCCGTCCGGATTCAACCAAAGAAGCTCTATGATCCTAATGGTGAGCCAATTGATCAAGATGTGAAGTTCCAATTTATGCAAGATGAGATCAATCGGCTCAAGAAGCAAGTGAGCTACTTCAAGTCCGCCGGCCCACCTTGTCAAGAATGCAGTTCCCAATCTCACACCGCCGCTTCTTGTACTAATGTGGAGCAAGTCTGGGCCGCCGAGGCTTATGCGGAGGCAAACTATATGAGAGTACCCTACCGAGGCCAAAACAATGCTTATGCAGCGAGGAACAATAACTATCCTCAATGGAATAACAATGGCCATGGTCAAGGTTATCCACCTCCCCCGCAAGAACAAAGGGTCCCTCCTTATAGACCTCCCGGTTATCAAGCGGAGCAGTCATGGGTTCAGGAGTTGCAAGAAAGATTGATGCAAGGAGTGAGAACCGAGCTCACCACTCAGCTGAAAGGAGTCCATACGAGATTGGGAGATCTTGACACATGGAGGAAGAACGTTGACTCCCAACTCGGTGATCTCGCGGCTCCAATCCCACGACCTCAAGGGCGCTTACCGGGCCACCCCGATGAGAACCCAAGAGGCCATATTGCCGCCGTTCATCTAAGGAGCGGGAAGAAGTTGCCGGACCGAGTTACAAGTGAGGATACGGTGGACAAAGAGGACGAACACTCTTTGGAAAAGGTCGTGGCCGACTCCCCAATGGTCGCCACCGATCCTCTCCCTACTACAGAGGAGGTCGCAACCGACCACCCCCAGGTCGCTGCCGACCCTCCTCAGAGAGTCCCGATATCCGTCCTGTCGCCTCCGACAACGAAGGTACTTCCTTTTCCGTCCAAAAAGGCTAACGATTTCACGGAGGGAAAGTTCAAGCGTTTCGTGAAGGTTCTCCAAGGCCTCAACATCACCATTCCCTTTGCCGAAGCCTTGAACGAGATGCCCGCCTACACCAAGTTCCTCAAGGAAATCTTGTCAAAAAAGCGGTCAATGTCCGAAGTGACCAATGATGTGCGGTCTATAGAGCTCCCGGAAAAGCTTGGTGATCCGGGTAAGTTTGCTATTACTATTGGCATTGGAGATCACCGATTCAAGGCTCTATGTGATCTTGGTGCAAGTGCTAGTCTCCTACCTCTTTCTATATGGCCCAAGACCAACATAGGTCCTTTGGTTCCAGTGAACATGAGGCTCTTTGGTTCCACCGGCATTGTTGATGACTTTCCTATCCAAGTCGGCAAGTTCTTTGTGCCCAACGACTTCATTGTGATGGAGATGCCGGAGGACCCCGTCGTCCCTATCATTCTTGGACGGCCATTCCTTGCCACCACCGGTGCGGTCATTGATGTGAAGAAAGGTCTCCTCACTTTTGAGATTGAAGAAGAGGTGGTAGAGTTCCGATTCAATCCTACCATGAAAGAGACCGGTGAAGTTATAGAGGTCAAGATGTTGCTCGGAGAGTACACAAGTGAAGACTACGAGGAAGACTCCGACCTCCTCTGTGATAGGTCGCAGCCGACCCCCCTAGGTCGTCCGCGACCCCTAACAGGACTTCACCAACGAGCTTGATGGACGATGAAGATGGTGAAGTCGAGGAGTTTCTCAAGGCGGATGAAGATGATGATATCATTACACCACCACCGCCTACTCAGGAGCTTAAGACTCTCCCCGAGTCTTTGAGGTATGAGTTTCTTGGCCCAAATTCCACTTTTCCGGTTATTGTCAATGCAAATCTAAATGCAGAAGAAGTTGGAAAGTTGCTCGATGTTCTTAGGACTCATAGGAAAGCCATTGGGTTCTCGCTTGAGGACTTGAGTGGACTTTCGCCTTCCTTGTGCATGCATCGGATTTTTCTTGAGGTAGGACATAGACCAACCATTAAGCATCAACGGCGACTCAATCCGAACATGAAGGATGCGGTGAAGAAGGAGATCCTAAGGATGCTTGATGCGGGAATCATATTCCCAATTTCGGATAGCAAGTGGGTGAGCCCGGTTCATGTGGTGCCCAAGAAGAGTGGTCTCACCGTAGTGGAGAATGAGAAGGGCGAATTGATTCCTACTAGGACTACTACTAGTTGGTGCATGTGCATTGATTATAGGAAACTCAATAGTGCCACTAGGAAGGATCATTTTCTTTTGCCCTGTATTGACCAAGTGCTAGAGAGATTAGCTCTTCATGATTACTTTTGTTATCTCGATGGCTATAGTGGTTTTTGGCACGTTCCAATACACCCTGATGATCAAGAGAAGACAACTTTCACATGTCCTTACGGAACGTTTGCCTATAGGAGAATGCCATTCGGACTTTGCAATGCACCCGCCACCTTCCAATGGTGTATGATGGCTGTCTTCTCCGACATGATTGAGGACATTGTGGAAGTGTTCATGGATGACTTCTCGGTGTACGGTACCACTTTTGACTCTTGCGTTGCTAATCTTGCTAGAGTTCTTAAAAGGTGTGAAGAAACCAACTTAGTGCTAAATTGGGAAAAATGTCACTTTATGGTTCGAGAAGGGATTGTCTTAGGTCATATAGTGTCTAAAAGAGGAATTGAAGTGGAACAAGCTAAAATTGAATTGATTGAAAAATTGCCACCCCCTACCTCCGTAAAAGGAATTAGGAGCTTTCTAGGACACGCCGGGTTTAATAGGAGGTTTATTCAAGATTTCTCGAAAATTTCCAAACCATTGACTAACCTTCTTATGAAAGATGTGGTGTTTGAGTTTTCTTCCGAGTGTCTTGAAGCTTTTCATAGGATCCAGGATGCACTTGTGTCGGCTCCTATCATGCAACCACCGGATTGGACACTTCCCTTTAAGATCATGTGTGATGCAAGTGATTATACCGTGGGCGCGGTTCTTGGGCAAAGAAAGGAGAAGAAGCTTCGTGCTATCTACTATGCAAGCAAGATGCTTGATGAGGCCCAAAGCAAGTACACAGCAATGGAGAAAGAATTTCTAGCCGTGGTGTTCGCATTTGAGAACTTCCGCTCTTACTTGGTGGGCTCTAAGGTGATAATCTACACCGACCATGCGGCTGTCCGTTACCTTATGGACAAGAAGGATGCTAAACCGCGCATGCTCCGGTGGATGCTCCTCCTACAAGAATTTGATCTTGAGATACGAGACAAGAAGGGAGCGGAAAACCTTGTTGCGGATCACCTTTCAAGGCTTCCCATTGAGCACATCACGGAGTCCGGAATCACGGTGCCAATAAACGACTCCCGTCCGGACGAAACTCTTCTAAGCAACGAAGTGTCGCGAGAAGGAAGCTTCTGTTGTAGGTTGGCCGCGACCACCCGATGGTCGGCCGCGACCTCCTCTGCCCCTTCTCCGGTTTTTGGTGATGGTCGAGACGGTTCACAAGCGACCCCGATCGAGGTCGCCCAAGGTCACATCTTTTCCCTTTCTTATGTACTTCCTGATCCTCCTTCCCCTTCTCCCCTTTCACACTCAATAGATGTTATTAAGGGGGTGAGAGCCCCGTGGTTTGTGGATTTTGCTAATTATGTTGTAGGTGGCATTATCCCGGATGGATTGACCTCCCAAGCCAAGAAGAAGTTCCTCCACGACGTCAAGCGCTACTATTGGGATGATCTTTATTTGTTCAAGCAAGGGAGCGATCACATCTTTAGATGTTGTGTGCCGGACAAGGAGATAGAAGGAGTGATCCAACATTGCCACACTCTTCCGACGGGAGGCCATGCTAAGGGATTCAAAATCACCGCGAAGATTCTTCAAAGTGGATTCTATTGGCCTACTATTTTCAAGGATGTGCAAGCTTATGTGACCACTTGTGAAGAATGCCAAAGGTCGGGAAACATCTCATGGAGAAACGAGAACCCGCTCACCGGAATCTTAGAAGTAGAACTCTTTGATGTTTGGGGTATATACTTTATGGGACCCTTCCCCTCTTCGGGTCCCTACAAGTATATACTCGTGGCGGTTGACTATGTCTCCAAGTGGTGGCTAAGTTCATGAAGACCAACATTTTCCCCCGCTTTGGTGTACCCCGAGTTCTCATTAGTGATGGTGGTTCACATTTCATTGAGAGGAGCTTTGAATCTCTTTTGACCAAGTATGGGGTTTCTCAGAAGGTAGCCACACCTTATCATCCTCAAACTAGCGGTCAAGTGGAGGTTTCTAACCGGCAAATCAAGAGTATTCTAGAAAAGACGGTGTCCCGCTCAAGAAAAGATTGGTCTTCCAAGCTTGATGATGCTTTGTGGGCATACCGCACCGCCTACAAGACGCCACTCCGCACCAATACTTTCAATCTAGTGTATGGCAAGTCATGTCACTTGCCCGTCGAGCTTGAACATAAGTCTTTATGGGCTCTCAAGGAGCTCAACATGGACCTCGACGCGGCTGGAGCAAAAAAATTCATGGACTTGCAAGAGCTAGAAGAATTGCGGCTTAATGCTTATGAAAACTCAAGGATCTACAAGAAGAAGACCAAGAAGTGGCATGATAGAAAGCTTGTGCCCAAAACCATCAAGGCCGGAGACGGCATCCTCCTCTTCAATTCTAGGCTTCGCCTCTTTCCCGGGAAATTGAGAACCCGATGGAGTGGACCATTCACGGTCCATCGTATGTACTTGCACGGAGCGGCCGATCTCATAGATGACAATGGAGGAATTTTCAAGGTCAATGGCCACCGATTGAAGAAGTACTATGAAAAGGTGGAACCCGATGAGGAAATCCGAGCCACTTGGGCTCTCACCACCGCCGTCTAGCTAAGGTACTTCTCGTCTAGCTCAAAGACGTTAAAGAAAGCGCTTTTCGGGAGGCAACCCGTTCTTTCCTTTCCTTAGACTAGATAGGTAGTTTGCATTGCATTTCCATTAGAGTTTTGTAGGAACCCGAGGCTTTGGTCGGGCGCAAGGAGTTGGAGACGAACAAACAAAGAGAATTGGAAGCTCCCTGGACATGGTCGGCGCCGACCTCCAATAGGTCATAGCCGACCCCCTGGCGCAAAGGTGAAAATTGTGTAAAATTTTTGGGAAATTACAAGTAAGCCCCTGAACTTTTTCTTTACAATTTTTATCCCTTCCCCACCTCTTTTTAGTCTCTCTCCACGACCTAGCAGCCAAAACCATCGACCTCTCCCCCATTGTATCCCCCAAAAGCTTCCATTCATTCCTTTGCTCCATAAACCACTAGATCTACCTCCTTTCTTCCAAATTCCACCAAAATCCTTCCTAATCTTTCTTCCTCTACCCAAATCCACTTCAAAAACCCAGAAATTTCGTGCCCCCCATACCCAAAACCCACAACCCCGACCTCTCAAGACCTCGGCCCCGACCCCATTTTGCTTGCATTCTTCTTGTTCAACACTCCTTTGGTATGTTCTTCTACTCCCTTGCTCTTTTATTCAAGTTTACTTGATTAATTTTGAGGGTTTAGTTAGAAATCTAGATTTGGGTGTTCTTGAGCTTGAATGTTGAAATTTGGGGTATATATGCTTAGATCTACATGTTTGGTTGAGGATTATTGAGTTTTGGCATGATTTCATGCTTGATCTATGATTGTTTGGGTGATTTTGGGTCATTGGAATTTTTCTAGGATTTTTGGAGGCCATTGAAGGGTTTTTAAGCTGAATTTTCGAGATGGGTTTTACTGCAGGTGGTCGGCTGCGACTTCCAGAGGTCGGCCGCGACCACCACCAAAAGTTTGAAATTATTGTTGGTTTGTTTTGGCGCGTCCTTGTTTATGCACGAGCTTCCATGGGTCGTCCCTGACCCCGGATACCTCGTGATCTTTTTGAAAACATGCTTATTTGAGTTGTTCTTGCCATGATTTGAGTGATTAAAGCATGAGTTTTTCCCATTACTTGCCTATGTTTCATGACTATGCATGCTTGGATGAGAATTTACATATGCAAATTGACAGTGTGTGTTCCTCGCAAGTATGGGGTGACTTTTTGGTGTTTATTTGAATGTCTCTTGTGTGGTGCTTGTACTTTTTGCGTTGGAAATTATCTTGGAAGCTTTATGGTTTTGTAGGACAATGGCATCTTCATCAAGGACAACCAAGAAGCAAAAGAAGGGCAAGAATGTGGCGGAACCGGTGATGGATGATGTAGTGATTCAAGACGAAGCTCAAATGCTACTTTATGGGCAATTGAAGGCGGAAAAAGTGATGGTGCGTTCCTACTATCAAGAGTCGCACGAGAGCCTCCATGTGCACTCGGCGGTAGGGGAGGCGTTTCGTTTGCTTGGAGCCGAAGAGCTCATCAATGAGCCCGTCCAAAGGCACTACCCGGCACTTACTTGCGAGTTCGCCGCCACCCTCACGATTTTTGAGCAACACAAGGAGGACTTCGCCAAGACCAAGATCTCATTCCAACTCGGCGGGAAGAAGCAAGCTATCACCATCCACAAACTCAACAAGGTGCTTGGCTTCCCTACACCATCGGGAGCCTACGCCTTGAAGGACTTCCCCGTCCAACGTATGTGGTCTTACCTCACCGGCAAGGGAGAGACTTCAAGCAACCCGCTTGCTCAGGACATTGCTAACCCGGTCTTCAAGGTGATCTTGCACATTCTTGGTGCCGCCATTTGGTGCAAGTTCGAGCTCTCCTGCCCCACCTTGCGAGAGCTCGCATGCTTGTCCTCCATCCTCTTCACCGATGCTCCAAAAATCAACTTTGCCCATGAGTTTGTCTACAACATCATCAACCAAAGAAAGAACCCGAAGTATACCCTTAGTGGTTGAATGGTGGTCATCATTGCTCAAACCCTCAAGGTCGATCTCTCCCGCTACAACTCCAAGCCCTTGATCCGCATGAACGTCCGGTACTATTTAAATGCATCGGTTGTTGAGTGGAGAGCTGAGACCGGCTACTTCAACAAATTCACCACTCCCACCGGCATCACTCATGAGGTACCCCTTAATGATGAAAATTGTGAGTTGTTCTACCTCCCTAATTGGTATGATGTTTGGGCACCTTCGCCCTCTCCCTACTCCCAACTCCTCTTGGAAGATGAACATGCAAGACGACAACCAAGTCGGTTTCCGAGAGATGTCCCAAACCCACCGATTCCGGAACAACCAAGGCAAACACGTGCAAGGAGTCGCTCTCTGGAAGAGGTCGGCGCCGGGCATTTTGAGGTCGGCGGCGAGGCTGGGCAGGGGAGTGGTGATCCTATGGACTACACAATGGGCCCTCAAGCCGGGATGCTCCCGTACTCCTCCAATCCCTACAGATTCGAGTGGCCCGGTGGTCCTCAATTTGATCCTCAAGGTGGCGAGTCTAGCTCCCAAGCCCCTCCCGACATCAATGAGCTCAGCGCTAAGATGGACGCCCTTGGCCTACAACAACACTTCTTGTATGCCACTCTCCAAACCTACCACAACAAGGCCATGACCCGTTTCCAAGATGCGACTCAAAGCTTCAACTCCTTCCGGGACGAATACAATGAAGACCGCCAAGCCCAATTCGCCTACAATGCTTGGCTTGCTCAAAAGATGTTCCCGGATTCTCCATTCCCTCAACCTCCTCAAAGGTGAACCTTCTCCTCCAATGCTCCAAGTCCAAGTATGTATCTCTTTTCCCTCTCTTTACTTTTTAATCAATGGGGACATTGATGTTTTAAGTATGGGGTGGTTTAAGAGAGACTACTTGTTTGTGTTATGTGTTATGTGTGTGATTGCATGATTGTTTGTGTCTAAGCATGATTGAGTCTTTTCTTTTTGATTTTCATGATGGAAAAATACCTTTGCTAAGATGTCCTAGGATAGTGATTATGACCATCATCATGCAATTCCTTGTAACTTGCTTTGTAAGATTGCCTACCATGACTTTGATTTTTGAATTTTGAGCATATAATGAACATTGAGCATGCATGATTCTAAGTGAAAAGCAATCCAACAATTTGAACCTAAGTGAGAAATCCTTTTGGCCACAAGGAATGTATGTTTTATTCCTTGGTTTTTCATGTGTGATTCTTACTCTTCCATATGCATTTATCACTTGACAATGGCATGCTGACTCGGGCAAAGTCGTTGTTCCCTTATCAAAAATAAATCCCAAACATGCAAACAACAGTATAGTCGGCAAGCAAGGGGTCGAACCCAAAGGAATCAGTTTCTATTCAGATTTTATGGTTTTCATGCAATTAATCAAGGGGGGGTTTGAAAGTCGGTTTCAATCAAAGGTTATCAAGTAGAGTTTATCCAATCAATTCCACTTTATTAATCCGTTGATCATGAATTCATCCACCTCTTTATATGCCTAGGTCAATTCCAATCCCAATCATTAGCAATCGCGAGTCCACGGTCCAAGCAATTCTATAACCCTAAGCAAGGACGCTTAACCTAGAATTAGCATAGAGCACAAGGATAATAGGAAATCAAATCATGCAATCAAGCTACAAGTCTCATGCACAATTTAACCATTGAATACTCTTCCCTAAACTAGTCCACGGTCCTAGAATAGAGTTGTTTCGAGAAATAGGAAAGATGCATAGACAACAACCAATCCTAAATCAAACAATAGATCTAAGTCAATCAAACAAGTTGATCAGGCTCATAAAATCAAACATAGATCATGGGATGAAGCGCAAGAGTATCAATAAAGACCTAGGGATAAAGAGGTTACCAGAATTTCACAACTTCATAGTAAAGCTTCCTTGATTGAATAAACTCAAGAGGAGAGTTAGTTCTCCATTACAAAGAAAACTCCAATCTTTATTGAAAGAACAATTGATTGACAAGTATGTTGTATATCCTAAAAACCTAGAAAGGTTCCCCTTAAATAGCCCCAAAGATCAACCTTTTCGGACTAGATAAGAAAGGAAACAAGATATAAAAGATAGAATTTCGTCCGCGTGAAAGTCGGCAGCACCGCGACCGCGGCACCGTCACCGCGCCCGCGGCGGTCTTCCTTGGTCAAGTGCTGAGTCGGCTTCTACCGCGACCGCGCCACAGACAGCGCGACCGCGGCCTTCATAGGTCTTCATGGTTCGTCTCGTCACGCCACCGCGCCCGCGTCCGAGACAACGCGACCGCGATATCCATGCAGTGGCGAAACTTCGTCTTTAAGCTCTTTAACTCTTGATTCTTCATAACTTGTGTCTTCGGTTTTCATATTACAATAACGCTCAAAACTAACATAAACACTCTCTAAATCATCTCAAAATACAAGAGTTATCCTATACAAAATAGCCTGAATCACATTCCCCCATACTTAGATCTTGCTCGTCCTCGAGTAAGCTCAAAACAAATATAACAAGGTAGCACATCTAAGATCTCAGGAAATACAAGGGAAGAAGAAAACACTCAACTCACAACCCGAACCCAAAAATATAGAGAAATCATGAGCATAAAACAATAAAGCTCAAACACACACCTCACAACAATGATATAACACTCAAGCTCTAAAAAGTGTAGAGCAACCTAGGATCTACCCAAATCTAACATGTAAGCTCCAAAGTCCCCAAATGAGAATGATCCTAAACACTCGAATTTTACCGCTCAATTCTGCTTAGGCGCCCTTTCGGGTTTTCACCTAACCGCTCTTTTCATTTTTCAAAAGGTGTGCTCACAAATACTCACAATCACTCATGAACCTCATATTACCCCAGCCTAATGCTGGTCCGGGTTACCTGCTTATTACCTGAGCCGCCCTTTCGGGTTTTCGACTCATCCCAGGATTTATATGCCTCTTTTCAATTTTTATGGCTTTTTCTATCTTTTTCCTTTCTTTCTTTCTTTATTGTGCAAAAAGTATGGTGCAAGTGCTCCATGAAAAGAAGAAAATCAAAAATCTGAAGCAAATCAACTAATTACACTAACTAGGATAAGCGAATGCGAGTATTCCTTCCCCATACTTAAATCCTTCATTGTCCTCAATGAAGCAAAGAGAAAGGACAGAAGCAAGGAGAAAGGTATATCAGTAGACTCACAAACGAATTAAGAGGGGTGGAATGGAAGAACTCTTCAAATGGAGGAAGAAAACAAAGCTTTGTAGTTCCAATCGGTAGCCAAACCGCGGGCGCGGCACCAGGGGCGCAGGCGCGGAATCTCGGCCGAGAGCGAAGTTGTCCTCGGATGTGTACCGCGGGCGCGGCTAATGAAGCGCGGGCACGGCACAAGTGCAGGAGCGAGGTCGTGACATCGTCTCGAGCAAAGTGATGTGTAAGCAACCGCCGTATCTTGGCTCGTTCTTCGAGAGATATATGAATACTTGAACTCAAGCCGTGGAGATGAAATCCCGGGGAAGCAAAGCTCCCCCATACTTAGGCTTTTACACATAGCCAAAGAATGGAAAATACAATTGTGAATGAAAAGATAAGAAATAGAAGATGGAAAGACAGAAGATGGAGAGAATGGTATAGATAGATGATATAGATATAGAGGTAGAATGGGACCAAAAAGTCCTCTTTTTTTTTCCATAGTAAAAACGAGCTAAAACCGAGACGCAGTATGGTTGCCCCGAGCACGGGCTAGTACCTGTTCGTCGGGACGCGCTGACGATCCACCGCGGGAGCGGCCAAGGCGGCGCGGGCGCGGTTTCACGCTTGGCGTGTCCTTTCGGACCTAGTACCTGCATGTTAGCTAGAAAACAAGCAAATCCTAAGATAAGAATGGAAAAACAATCTAAACTAATCCTTGGGTTGCCTCCCAAGCAGCGCTTTTGTTTAACGTCGTTGGCTCGACGTGGATACGATCAATAGGGGTCCTCGTCAACAAGAATTCGGACCTCGTTGCCACCATGAGATATGGAAAGAGATCCATTGGCAACGTCGATGACCGTATTGGCGGTTTTCATGAATGGGAGACCGAGTAAGAGAACCGGGTCGTACCGCCCTTCGCCTATCTCCATCACATAAAAATCTGCAGGAAAGATCAAACCATGCACCTGCACTAGAACATCCTCAACTAACCCTTTCGGGCGCACATTAGAATGGTCAGCCAATTCAATAATAATATCAGATTCCTTTAAAGGACCAAGGCCTAACCTATCATACATGCAAGCTGGGAGCACATTAATGGAGGCACCTAAATCTAGCATAGCCTGCTCAATTTTAGTTTCTCCAATTGTAACAGGGACGGTGAATCTTCCTGGGTCAGAGCATTTTTTTGGTAATTGCTTTTGGAGTAGGGAATTACAAGTCTCAATTTTGCTATCCTGCGTTTTTTCTACTAGAGCAACTTTCTCAATTTTAGGACTAGTCCTATTCTTTCTTTTTATGGTGCATAGCTCTTTCATAAACTTAGCAAAACGAGGGACACTTTGGATGAGATTGATGAGGGGAACATTTACCTGGCAATTGGCGAAGGTCTCGAAGAGTTCCTTGTCATGTGCCGGCTTCCTTGTGTCCTTGAGTGCTTCGGGGAATGGGGGAGAAGGCTTGAAAGAGCTCAATGGTGGAAGTGGTTGAGCCACATAGCCATCATCCTCCTCTGCTACTGGGGTGCGGGTGTGTCTAGGGGAACTCGGACGCTGGGGCGAATAGTTCTTGAAAGCATAGTCGAGTAAAGCCCCAAAGTTCCGCTCTACCTCCTTACCGCGGGCGCGGTCTGGGCTCCGCGGTCGCGGCGCCTCTCGCCTCTCGTGGTCCAAGTTCTCTGTTGGATTTTCGCGGGCGCGGGAGGGAGAGCGCGGTCGCGGATTTCCAACAGAGACTTGGTCTTCTGCTTCTGCTGCCCTGGCGCGGTCGCGGCCAGGGGAACGCGGTCACGGATCATCACCAAGGGGTGATTCCCGACTCGCCAATGCTCTACCGCTCCTTAGGTTCATGGCACTCACATTCTCCTTGTGGTTGAGCGGTTGGGAGGGAAGTTTCCCGGAATCCTTTGACTCGAGCCTATTGATCATGGTGGCAAGTTGGCTCAGTTGAGTCTCAAGATTCTTTACAGCAGCTCTCGTCTCTTGGTTCTCCTTCAAGAGAGCAGTGATAGCATCATTCTGAGATGGAGCAGGCGCTCTCGGGGCATAGTTGTTGGACCGAAATTGTTGTTGCTGGCCCTGAGGAGCGTACTGCTGCTGCTGTTGTGGTGGATCTTGTTGCTGCTGGTTGCTCCACCTTAGGTTAGGATGGTTCGCGCACCCCGGATTTTAGGTGTTAGAGTAAGGATCATTCCGGGGCCGGGGCGCACCATAGTTGCCAATAGCATTGACCGACTCTTCAGTCTCCTGAATAGTAGGGCACTGATCTGTGTGATGGCTCGCGTCATAGCAAAGACCGCAAGCATTGACTTGCTGAGCCGTCCTCTTCGTGAGCAGCTGCTTCATGAGATCTTTGAGCTCCCTTACTTCAGCATTCAGAGACTCATTCACCACACTCACGGACCTCACATTGGTCCTGGACCTCTGATTGCGGGCTTGTTCCGCCAAGATCTCAACTTTCTGAAAAGCTGCAGCTGGGGTCAAGTTCTCGTAACTACCCCCACAAGATGCATTCACGAGCCTCTTATCATTGTCGCAGAGTCCCTCAATGATATAGCAAATAAGATCCTTGGCCTGGTAGCCATGGTAGGGACAACTCGCGATGAGCCTCTTGTAGCGCTCATAATAGTCATAGAGGTTCTCGTCTTCCCCTTGCTCCAAACTGCTGAGCTGCTTCTTAATAGATGTTTGTTTGGAAGCGGGAAAGTACTTTTCAAGAAACGCCTTCTTCATGGCCGCCCAAGTAGTGATAGAACCCGGCACCAAATAAAGGAGCCAGTCCTTGGCGGAGTCCTCAAAAGAGAAGGGAAAAGCCCGGAGCTTGATTTGATCCTCCGTCACATCAATGGGCTTCATACTCACGCACACTACGTGGAATTCAGTGAGATGCTTGTTCGGGTCCTCACCACTCAACCCGTGGAATTTGGGCAAGTGGTGGATGAGACCAGACTTCAGTTCGAACTTCACACCCTCCCCGAGTTCGGGGAATTGAACAGCGAGCTGCTGTTGCTGGAGATCGGGCGCTGTGAGTTGGCGAATAGTTTGTTCCGCCATGGCGCCTTCTGGTTCAGAAACAGAGAGAGAAAGAGATTCAAGAAGATTGTAAGATGTAGATACTCTGGGGGCACTCCTTATCTTCCGAAGACACCTGTCAATTTCTGGATCAAAACGAACAGGGGAAGTATTAGTAGACCGGGTACAGACCATGTGTTAGGTCCGAACCCGAGGAATGGTTTTGCGCACGAACCGCGGGCGCGCCGAGGGGGCCGCGGTTTGAGCGCAGAGCACGAAAACGCACACAATCAAAACAAGAAAAAGGATTCCCCGGCAACGGCGCCAAAATCTGACTCGGGCAAAGTCGTTGTTCCCTTATCAAAAATAAATCCCAAACATGCAAACAACAGTATAGTCGGCAAGCAAGGGGTCGAACCCAAAGGAATCAGTTTCTATTCAGATTTTATGGTTTTCATGCAATTAATCAAGGGGGGGTTTGAAAGTCGGTTTCAATCAAAGGTTATCAAGTAGAGTTTATCCAATCAATTCCACTTTATTAATCCGTTGATCATGAGTTCATCCACCTCTTTATATGCCTAGGTCAATTCCAATCCCAATCATTAGCAATCGCGAGTCCACGGTCCAAGCAATTCTATAACCCTAAGCAAGGACGCTTAACCTAGAATTAGCATAGAGCACAAGGATAATAGGAAATCAAATCATGCAATCAAGCTACAAGTCTCATGCACAATTTAACCATTGAATACTCTTCCCTAAACTAGTCCACGGTCCTAGAATAGAGTTGTTTCGAGAAATAGGAAAGATGCATAGACAACAACCAATCCTAAATCAAACAATAGATCTAAGTCAATCAAACAAGTTGATCAGGCTCATAAAATCAAACATAGATCATGGGATGAAGCGCAAGAGTATCAATAAAGACCTAGGGATAAAGAGGTTACCAGAATTTCACAACTTCATAGTAAAGCTTCCTTGATTGAATAAACTCAAGAGGAGAGTTAGTTCTCCATTACAAAGAAAACTCCAATCTTTATTGAAAGAACAATTGATTGACAAGTATGTTGTATATCCTAAAAACCTAGAAAGGTTCCCCTTAAATAGCCCCAAAGATCAACCTTTTCGGACTAGATAAGAAAGGAAACAAGATATAAAAGATAGAATTTCGTCCGCGTGAAAGTCGGCAGCACCGCGACCGCGGCACCGTCACCGCGCCCGCGGCGGTCTTCCTTGGTCAAGTGCTGAGTCGGCTTCTACCGCGACCGCGCCACAGACAGCGCGACCGCGGCCTTCATAGGTCTTCATGGTTCGTCTCTTCACGCCACCGCGCCCGCGTCCTAGACAATGCGACCGCGATATCCATGCAGTGGTGAAACTTGGTCTTTAAGCTCTTTAACTCTTGATTCTTCATAACTTGTGTCTTCGGTTTTCATATTACAATAACGCTCAAAACTAACCTAAACACTCTCTAAATCATCTCAAAATACAAGAGTTATCCTATACAAAATAGCCTGAATCACATGCTTATTTGAAACTTGAAACCAATGGAGATGTATTCATAACTTGTTAGATCAAATGATATTGAACTTATTTTCATTAGCCTATTTCTCTCCTTTCCATCCTACCTATGCATGATCCCTTGATTTGAAGCCCCTTGTTTGAGCCTTAAGCCTTATTTCTAGCCCCACAAAAGTATCCTAGCCATAATAAGCTTGACCCCATTACTTGGGAATTAGGACTTAGAATGGATTGTGATGTTGTTGTGGACGAGGAGTGAAGATGAAGAGATTGTAAAGGTGGAGAATAAAGGAGTTGTCTTAAGAAAAGAATGGAAAAAGATGAAGTTTTGGCTCGGATAGCACAAAGTGTAGTGAAAAAGTGAGGTCTCTGTCGAGGCCGACCACCCTTAGGTCGCAGCCGACCTCCCCCAAAACATGAAGGAAATTGTCGTGAAAAAAAAAAGAGAAGAAAAATCAAAAAAAGAGAGAGTGTGTGAATAAGTGCAAGAGCCAAAGCTTCTTCATGAGAAAGAGACAAAGGGATAGGTAAAGTGAAAGGTTTGTTTTGAAAGATTAAGTGTTTGGTGTTTGGAGGAAGAAAGGAGAATTGTTGTTGTTGTTGTTGTTGTGAAGTCTAGGAGTCTAGGTTCCCGGATTCATTAGCACCACAAGACCAAATGATTCCACACCCTTTGAAATACCGAGCCCCATTATAACCTGGCCGAATGAAACTTCTTTGAAGTCTTCATTGAGCCACCTAAGTTCTTTTGATGATTTAACTTGTTTTGATTTCTTCGGTGGAGAATTTCGAATATAATTTCCATTGACTATGAGGTATTGCATTTGGAATTGAGATTGAGTGCCCATTGATATATCCTAGACACTTGAAAACGAGTGAAACACATTGTCCTTGTGAGGTTGGATTGTGATTGCTTAGAACGCATACATGTGTGCTATGATATCGAAGTTGTTTGCTCATTATTCTATCTTGTGCTTATTTTCCTTAAAGGCATTCTTTGAGCTTGTTATTTGGTATTGATGCATGGGAAACGATTGCTTGAGGACAAGCAAGTCTAAGTATGGGGTATTTTGATGTCATGCTTTTTAGTTAGTTTTCATAGATTGTTTTCTAGTTTGATTTGCATATTTTCCTATGTGTTTGTGTGTTTTGCATAAGATTTCAACTCTCTTTCGAGGGTTGGAGTCGTTTGTGTGTTGTTTCATGTTTTGTAGGTATTTGGAGCCTTTAGGAGAAGTTTTTCGTCTATTTTGGAGCATTCTAGGATGTGTTAGTTTTCAAGAGTCGAAAATGTCAAGAAACCTCCAAACAACCAAGCGACAAAGTTGCAACAAAAGGTGCCTCAAAGAAGTACAAGGAGCTCAAGGAAATCAAGGAACAAAAAGGAAGAAAAGCCGAGCAAAAGACCGATCGTAGGGAGCAAGAACAAAGCAAGACAAGAAAAAGTCCAACCTTCTGCCGAAGGTCGGCGCCGACCCCCATGAGGTCGGCCGCGACCACTCTCAGCGCCGACCATCTCTTGGTCGGCCGCGATCTGCCCAAGGTCGGCCCGTGTAATCCTTGCCGCCCAAGTAATACTTTTTTGCGGGATTTTCAAAATTCGAAAAAGGAGGGCGGCTGTGGCAGAGTGTTGCAGGCTAGGCAGACTTCTTTTTTACTTTTGTGGGCTGCTACAAAAGGGCCTTTTGCCTCTCTTTCTACCTAACTTTTGTCTTGGAAAAGCTCACATGTCTTTTTTAGGTTAGAGAGAAGAAGGTGGGCTGGGAGGTTGGAGGAAGAAGAAAGTGGGCGGTGAGGAAGAAGAAGCTGAGTGAGAGAGAGCGAATTCTTGAAAGGGAAAATGGTGGGAAGGAAAGCTTGTCCTAGTTGTTTGTTTTAGGAAGAAGATAGAACACGATGGTATGTTGAGAAACCTTGTGGATTTGCTGAAGTTTGTAAGTTTGGATCTTTGGTTAATTGAAGTTGTTTGCTTTTGATTATGTCTCCCTCTTCTCTTTTGTTGCTTGTGTGTGTGATGATGTGTGAGTAGTCATCTTGCTAGGTGTGTGGTGAAACCCACCATGAAAGTGCATTTGAGACCTTGATGCTTAGATCCATGCTTAACTTGAAATCTCTACCCACAAATCCCTCTTGTATGCTTAAATCCCTTGATGAAAGTTGAGGGCTTGTTCTTGTTTGCAAATGAATTGAAAGATTACGTTGTGAATAAGGGCTATCCGGGTTGTGATGAAAGTTAAAACCCTTAGAAAACAAGTTGGATTGCATGTTAACACCTTCATGAAAGTTGAGGTTTTGATGTGTTCTTTTATGACGAAAGTCACCCATGAGATTATGAGTTGAGCTGGTCTTTTATCATTGTTTGAATGCATGTTTATGTTGTGGTGAATCCCTACCCCTAGTTGTTTCCCCTGTTTTTACGAAGTAAATTCCCGTACCCAGAAAGGTCGGCCACGACCTGCAACTGGTCGGCTGCGACCCCCCTCAGTAGTTGTTTTTAGTGTGTTTTTACGTTCTGTTGAAGGTCGCCCGCGACCTCCCTAGGGTCGGCTGCGACCTCTTCCTAAGACGTGTGATTTGCGTTTGTTCGGGTCGTTTTGCTTTGTTTTGTTTTGTTTCGCTTCCGTAGTTCGATTGCTAGACTATAGATCTAGTAACTCCCGTGGACGATCTTGACTTCGCTATACTCAGCGGGGTCTTGACAAATTTATTTGTTAGGGAGTCTCTCAACAGAGCATTGTTGAGGATAGTTGTTCTTCCTCCCCGCATAAACATTGTTTTGGCCTCGGTAGGGTCCCCGCATATAGTTCGCCTCCGCATAAGCCTCGGCCGCCCGGACTTGCTCCACATTAGTACAAGAGGCGGCGGTGTGAGATTGGGAGCCACATTCGTGAGAAGGTGGGCCGGCGGACTTGAAATAGCTCACTTGCTTCTTGAGCCGGTTGATCTCATCTTGCATAAATTGGAACTTCACATTTTGATCAATTGGCCCATTAGGATCATAGAGTTTCTTAGGTTGAATCCGGACGGCTTGTTGGGTCCCATACATAGCATCATAGTTGGTGAGTTTGTCCATTAGACCCCATGCCTCGTCGGGATCCATCTCAATAAAACCGCAATCGATGTGAAGGTTGATGCGGTCTTTTGTTGCGGTATTGATCCCTTGAAAGAATATTTCTTGAAGAACATAAGGAGGTTGTCCATGATTAAGACATTGCCGAAGAAGCTCCTTGAATCTCTCCCAAGTTTCAACAAATGTCTCATTGGGAAGTTGATGATAGGAAGTGATGCGCTTCCTTAGCTCGGTAGTCTTGGCCGGTGGAAAGAACTTCGTCATGAACAAGTCGTGCAAAGCTTTCCATGTAGTGATAGACCTAGCGGGCAAACTCTCGAGCCAATGAAGTGCTTTCCCGGCTAGGGATCACTTGAACGCCTTGAAGAGTACATATTCAACTGACACGCCATCGGCGGCGATGGTGTCACAAAGATCGGTGAAGTTTTTTATCTGCTCCATGGGACATTCGGTGGGCTTGCCTTCATATTGAGACCTTTTTATGAGGGTGATGAAGTGGGACTTGATCTCAAAAGTGCGCTCAATCACCAGGAGCACAATAGCGGACTCGGGAACCCTAAGCTCGGGATGCATGTATTGCTTAGCGTTCCTCGGAATTGCATCTAGTTGTTCTCGGAGGTGGGCGGCCGCCTCCCTTTCTTGCCGCGCAGCAGCGGCTTGAGCATCTCGCTCTAATTGCATATGCTCCATTTGAGCGCGAAGTTTAGCCATTTGATGAGCAAGAGCCTCAGCGTCGGCCATTGCTTTTCGTTCTCTCAGCTCGCGACGAAGGGTTCTCTCTATTTCGGGATCAAAGGGGAAATGGTCAATTACCCTTCGTGAACTAGAGGGCATACACCTGCGTACAAAACACTAGAGAAACGAATCAGTAACAAATTAGGGGTTCGGGCTAGTCCCTCACCCAAAAGAAAGCTAGACAAAGAAACTAAACTAACTCCCCGGCAACGGTGCCAATTTGTTGAGAGAGTCCCTAACAAATAAATTTGTCAAGACCCCGCTGAGTATAGCGAAGTCAGGATCGTCCACGGGAGTTAGTAGAACTATAGTCTAGCAATCAAACTACGAAAGCGAAACAAAACATAACAAAGCAAAACGAGCCAAACAAACACAAATTGCACGTCTCAAGAGGAGGTCGCAGCCGACCCTAGGGAGGTCGCGGCCGACCTTCAACAGAACGTAAAACACACTAAAAAAACAACTACTGGGGCAGGTCGCAGCCGACCAGTTGCAGGTCGTGGCCGACCTTTTTGGGCACGGAATTTTGCTTTGTAAAAATAAAGGGAAACAACTAGGGGTAGGGATTCACCGCAACACAATCATGCATTCAAACAATGATAAAAGACCAACTCAACTTGCAATCTCATGGTTGACTTTCGTCACAAAAGAACACATTAAAATCTCAACTTTCAAGAAGATGTTAACATGCAATCCAACTTGTTTTCTAAGGATTTTAACTTTCATCTTAACCCGGTTAGTCCCGATTTACAACATAATCTTTCAATTCGTTTGCAAACAAGAAAATGCCCCAACTTTCATCAAGGGAATTAAGCATACAAGAGGGATTAATGAGTAGAGATTACAAGTCAAGCATGGATCAAGCATCAAGGTCTCAAATGCTTTTTCATGTTGGGTTTCACCCCACACCTAGCAAGCTAACTACTCACACATCATCACACACACAAGCAACAAAAGAGAAGAGGGAGACATAATCAAAACAAACAACTTAAATTAATTCAAGATCCAAACTTACAAACTTAGCAAATCCACAAGGTTTCTCTACACACCGTTGTCCTCCATCTTCTTCCTAAAACAAACAACAAAGACAAGCTTGGATAAGCTTGTGGCCACTTTGAAGTCTGTGCTCTGACGAATCTCAGTTGGTAGGTCCGGATGGATCTCGCACATACATGTAGCAATATGCCAGGATATGAGAAGCTGGTCATCTGGAATTCTTGTGACAAAGGTAGCCAGGATCTTCTTAGTCTCATGTGCCAAGCCAGAGGCCAACAGTATTGAAGCCGTGCCATTACTCAATCTAAGGCCGCGGACTTGAATGGTTCGAATCAGAGCCTACTTGATCTCGTCGGATAACGGGGTGGACTCACTTAGTTCTCTACCCGGACTCGCGATTCGGATCCCGAGTATACTATTCAGATATAGTAGGAGATCCTTGAGGATTGGGTTTTGCATGAAGAGCAAGGAGTCCAGGAGGGAGTATTGACCCAGTTTTCTTTGCCATGGCTTGCAAAGCTCTTTGCACGGACTAGGGAGAACAATTTGAGCTGCAAATTGCACGCAACGGTCAAGCATGGTTTGATGATTAGTCCCTGATCTCCGGCGGCGGCGGCGGCAGCGGTCGTTGGTGCAAAGCAGCCTCACCTTTGACCACCTTGAAGTTAAAGAGATGATGAATTGTACAATTTCCAGCAGGGTAATGGTTAGGATCACGACCCCTGTGACTAAAACATCCATGTCATGTCGATGATATTGGATTCTAACAGTTTGATCTTGAGGGTGATAGTTTATGAATATGACAAGGACAATCCACGCAATTGCTCCAAGAAAGAACATCCGCCTTGCCAATTCCACCCAAAACTTGTTCTTGTAAAACGACAAGTGCTTTCTATCGTAGAAGTAATCATACAAAAATGCAAGCTCTACCTCGATCACCTCGAAAGGGCATACATCATGGATGGAAGTGAAGATTCCAACTCCAAAGAGCTCCCATGACTCCTCCCGGTGCGAGCCTTCATATGAAGGAAGGCCCGCAAATGTATGGAGGAGCAACCAAAACAAAGAGAAGGAAAGACACGTCGTCTTGAGCTGGTGGGCTGACGCGTGCGGGATCAGGTGAGACCCTTCATCACAAGTGTCCCAGATCTTATCTATGGTGGTGATCTCTTCATCCACAAACCTCTTATCTCTAATTCTCACACTCTTAGGGTCAACCACGTATTGGCACTTTCGCATGGGAGTAGTATAATGTACACGTACATATTCATTGCCACTTCTAATGCACTTGGAAAGCAGCCGCTCGGACGATGGCATGTACTCGTCACATTTAACCGCGATGTCGTCTACCACACACTCCCGAGTCTTACTGATGAAGTCGGCCCTCGTTTTGAAGAAAAAGTCGAAAAATAGTAAGACAAGGGGGACGTATAAGGAATAGCTAATTTGGGCAAACATGAGGGAGATATAGGTTATGTACACAATTAGTTTTGCAAGATATGCTATGCCGCTTTTTTGGTCACTAAGACCCAGGGCGGTCGCGGTTTTGCCATACACAACCAACAAAAATGCAGCCCAGATGGCAACTAGTTCGTGCCTCACTTGTAAATTGTGCATCAGGCCGAAGATATAGGCTATGAGTAAGGCGACGGCAGAGTAAGTCCCCCAAGCAAATAGCTTGAGGAGGAGACTACTATGCTGCCTCCTTAGAATCCCAACGGGTAATAATAGCATCAGGAACACAAAGGTTAGAGAAACTAACCATTCGATAAGGATAAGTTGGGCCCTTGGACTGTTGTGATTCAACACCGAACTCACCTCCGTCAAGTTCATCTTTTAGATCACTCGATTGATTAATCGAATTAAGCTACAACTTAATTGCCTCAAATTAAGAATCTTCGCACCATCCTCAGAGAAATCGGAGAGTGTCGTCGTTCCTTCCCACGAAAAAAAACTTCCAAAAATGTATAAATGTTTTATTTTAGGGGGATTGGTTACGTTACTCTACGCATTCCGCCATTTAATATCTGATCACATATAAAGCAGATCCATTTTCCATTTTCCAAGGAAACGTATTTAGCTTTGCGTGGCTTGGGTGGTCTACCAACTCAATCATACAAATCTTGTTTCGTTACAACGTATCAGGTTTCGGACCATTCTTTTTAATTGGGCCATGGCCCATGTGCATCCCACTCACGGTAATTAAATAATGAGTGAATATCAAGGGTGGAATAATGATAGGGTGTTATGTCGGAAAAACGAGGGTAGTATGATTAAGTAATTAAAGGATGTAGATCAAAAAGTGAACTAGTATAAATAATCTCTCATGTATTGGGAGATGAATATAAATCTCATTTAATATATTTGATATCAAATTTTGATACGAGATCGAATTTTAGTCTCGAGTCTGAATCCATTGTCTGTATTTGTTATTAAATTTATTTCATAATCTTAATTTTAAATTAATTTTTTAAATTGTTATATTTATATTATTTTACAATATCACAATAATTCAATAATAAAATAAAAATTTGGAAAATGAAATTAATGGTCCACTGGTCAATCCCACACTACTTGAGAAATATCCATAACTCGATCCAGTTTAACTGACAATTTGATTAACTTGAACTCATAGTCAATCAACACTTCAGCCGATTAAACATATATGAATCGAATGAATTGATCAGAACAATTGATAAGTTTAACATCTTTTCTTGGAAAGTACTAGTACAAAATCGAGAGGAAACCTGCCTGATACCAATTGTTGAAAAGTACTTGTTAGAACTTAGTTTTTGGTAGCTTTGTTGATAGACACATAGAGTATAAGATGATAGCATTTAGTTCCACCTCTCTAGTTTATAAATTTATTTTATAAATACACATGGTATACATCCTATAGCTAGTGTTTGGGAAGGAGTACTCGTATTCGCTTATCCTAGTTAGCTTAGTTAGAGATTTGCTTCAGATTTTTGATTTTCTTCTTTTCATGGAGCACTTGCACCATATTTTTTGCATAATAAAGAAAGAAAAGAAAAAGAAAAAGATAGAAAGAGCCATAAAAATTCAGAAAAAGGCATATGAAATCCTGGGATGAGTCGAAAACCCGGAAGGGCGCCTCAGGTAATAAGCAGGTAACCCGGACCAGCATTAGGCTGGGGTAATATGAGGTTCATGAGTGATTGTGAGTTTTGTCAGCACACCTTGAGAAAAATGAAAAGAGTGGTTAGGTGAAAACCCGAAAGGGCACCTAAGCAGAATTGAGCGGTAAAATTTGAGTGTTTTAGGATCATTCTTACTTGGGGACTTTGGGGCTTACATGTTAGATTTGGGTAGATCCTAGGTTGCTCTACACTTTTTAGAGCTTGAGTGTTATATCATGTTGTGAGGTGTGTGTTTGAGCTTCATTGTTTTATGCTCATGATTTCTCTATATTTTTGGGGTTCGGGTTGTGAGTTGAGTGTTTTTGTCTTCCCTTGTATTTCCTGAGATCTTAGATGTGCTAACTTGTTGTATTTGTTTTGAGCTTACTCGAGGACGAGCAAGATCTAAGTATGGGGGAATTTGATTCGGCCTATTTTGTATCGGTTAACTCTTGTATTTTAGGGATTATATTGAGTGTGCTTAGGTCAGAGTTTGTGCTAATTGTAATATCTAGGCCGAAGACACAAGGAAGCAACATCCAAGAGTTTTAAGGCGTTTTGAGTTGTCTGCGCGACACCACTTGCTTGCAAGGGCCATATCTAGAGATACAGAGGTCGGATTGACTTGATTCTGGTGCCATTGGAAAGCTAACTTCAAGGACGTCAATTCATCTTTTTACACCAAAATCAGATTCTAAGCCGAAGAGGGTCAAAACAGCCTCCGAAGTGACGCCATAGGTTCTGTCCCGATACCGCGACCGCGGCCTGGCCGACGCGACCGCGGCCTGGCCGACGCGACCGCGGTGGTTGCCGAGACCGACTTGTTCTTCTCTGTTGTGAAAGCGCGGGCGCGGTGGAGACGATGCGACCGCGGCGATGCCGGATCCGAGACGGGCCGAAATCTTTCTATCTTGTTTCCTTTTCTATCTTTTGCCTCTTTCCTTATCTATCTCGTGGAGCTTGTTCCTTGGGCTATTTAAGGAGGAGTCTCCTTAGGTTTTAGTACATTCCATATTCCAATTCATAAACCAATTCTTCTCTTTTAGGTTTTAGTTTAGTTATGGAGAGCTAGTCTCCTTGGGTTTGTTCAAGGGAGAAGCTCTGATGTATGAACTCGTGAGGTTCTGGTAATGGATTTCTATCCTTTGGTTAATATTGATTCTCTTGTGCTTCATCTTATGAATGTTTATTGTTTCTCTAGGAGTCATGAACTTATTGAATTGATTGATGTTCTACTGTTTGATTAGGTTTGGACCGTGGACAAAACTAACCTGTGAAAACAACTTAACCTAGACCTGTTGTCTATGCAACTAGGATTAAGAAGAGAATTGATTGTTTTATCTTGCAATTGACTCGTAGCTTGATTGTTTGATATTATATCCTGCATATCCTTGTTCTCTATGCTAATTCTAGGTTAAGCGTCCTTGCCTAGGGTTATAGAATTGCTTGGACCGTGGACTTGCGATTGTTAATGATCGGGATAGGAATTAACCATAGGTGTGAATGAAATCAATGGATGAATCTATGATCGAGTGATTATATTAGAGTGGATCTTTTGAATGAACTTGTTTCCCATATTTGATTGTTTGTTTATTTCTTTTGTTTTCCTAGGTTAGTTTAGTATAGATCTCTTTCTTATTTCCCCCCTTTCTCTAGTTGATAAATATATTAATACTAGAAGCCTTAAGTTCTCTTGGGTTCGACCCCTTACTTACTTACTATACTTAGTTTGTAGTTTGGGTTATTTATCTTTGATCTTGGCACGACGACTTTAGCCGAGTCAAATTTTGAATTCCACGGTACAAGCAATTCTATAACCCTAGGCAAGGACGCTTAACCTAGAATTAGCATAGAGAACAAGGATATGCAGGATATAATATCAAACAATCAAGCTACGAGTCAATTGTAAGATAAAACAATCAATTCTCTTCTTAATCCTAGTTGCGTAGACAACAGGTCTAGGTTAAGTTGCTTGGACCTAATCAAACAAATTAGGTTTGTCCACGGTCCAAACCTAATCAAACAGTAGAAAGCTAATCAATTCAATAGGGTCGCGAATCCTAGAGAAACAATCAACAATCATAAGATGAAGCACAAGAGAATCAATATTAACCAAAGGATAGAAATCAATTACCAAAACCTCACGAGTTCGTACATCAAGGCTTCTCCCTTGAACGAACCCAATGAGACTAGCTCTCCATAAAGAAGAATTGAAAACCTAATTATGAAGAATTGAAAACCCAAGGAGACCGAATCATCTCATCTGTGGAGGAAGAGCCTTGAGCAGGTGCTGGAGCTTATGAACCGCTTTGAGAATTAAACTGTGGCTGATTACCGTACTTCAAATTGGAGTGATCTCTCCATCCTGAATTGTAAGTGTTTGAGTACGGATCATATTTTTGTCTCGGCGGACCATAGCAACCCACTGCATTAACTTCAGCCTGTGGTTCCTGGAGTGTAGGACAAGCATCTGTGGGGTGCATAACATCAGAGCAGATCCCACATGCTCTAACATGCTGACGTCCACCAGACATCGTCAGCTGCTTCACCATATTTTTCAGCTCTACAACTTCTTCGTGCAATGACGAGTGAGCAACTGCAGAAGGAACTGATCTATCAGACTTGTTGAATTGCCTTGAACCTTCAGATAGCTCATCAAATAGTTGGAATGCTCCTGCGGGAGTCTTATTGAGGATGTAACCCCCACAAGCAGCATTAACCATCCTCCTCTCATCGTCCAGAAGACCTCCAAAGAGATACAAGATGAGATCTTGATCGGAATAGCCATAATAGGGACAACTAGCAATCAACCTCTTGAACCGCTCATAATACTCATACAAGGTCTCATCAGATTTCTGCTCAATGCTGCTGATGCTCTTCTTGATGCTGTTAGACCTCGTAGATGAGAAATATTTATCTAATAATACTTCCTTCATCTTCTGCCAAGTGTCAATACTCCCAGGTGCCAAGTAATAGAACCAGTCATTGGCTGAATCCTTGAGCGAGAAAGGAAAAGCCCTCAGTTTGATCTGATCCTCAGTAACCTCTTTCGGCTTCATGCTGGAGCAGACTGCATGAAACTCACTCAGGTGCTTATTGGGGTCTTCACCACTCAACCCATGGAACTTCTGAAGAAGGTGGATCAACCCAGACTTTAGCTCAAAATTGACTCCGTCGGCCAGCTCAGGGAATTGCACCGCCAACGGTTGTTGGGTCAGATCCGGTGCAGTTAGCTGCCTCAAAGTCTGTGCCACATCATTCAGATTACCGTCACCCATCTCGTCAGGCTCAGAGTCAGAAGCAAAAGGCAGCTCGTGAAAGGAATTGCGAATCTCCTTCCTCAACCTAAATAAACTCCTGTCAATATCTGAATCAAACAACAAAGGTGAAGAGTTAGTAGCACAAGTGTGGACCATAAGCTAGGTCCACACTAGAGTAACAAAACAATAGACACCAGAAAACAACCGAGTCCCCGGCAACGGCGCCAATTTGATAAGCGGTATTTTAGTCGCCCTAATACCGATCAAAATAAACCAAACAACCCAACTAGTAATGTAGTAGGGAAGTAAGGGTTGATCCCACAGAGACTCAGGTTTTCAATGTTTATTGCTATGCTACTCAGGAAAAAGGGGGTTTTTTGAATGTGATTCTAATAACTATCAAAACTAAACATGCAAAACTAAATATGATTTGTAGAATATGGAGAAGTATGCTCAACTAGTTAATATCCATTGTGAACTTGATTATTGATCATTGATTATCAAAATTCTCTTTTTACCTTGACTAATCCATTGCGGAATGCTAATAACCCAACTTCATGGCATTATTAATCCTACTTCAATTCTAGTTATTAACCCGACCGGTACTAACAACCCTAATTATCAAATAACCTAAGAGACCTCCTAGATTCAACTTGACAACAGCATTAAGATCCAAGCATCAATAGAAACATGCATTCAGAGCAACCAGACATCCAAATAACATGCGATTGAAATCTCTTCTCTAATCAACTAGTCCTACCAGTCCTAGATTGATTAAAGGTTCTACTTATGATCTAATTAACACTGACCGGTAATTAGAAAGATCTAGTTGTAATTCAACCTAGAAATCATATTAGGTGATCAAGCTAATAAAACCCTAGACTGAAATTCAAGCAATTAAGCACAGAGAAAACAATCTAGTCAAGGGAAATTAAGAACAATCAAATCTCACAATAATGCTTCATTCACAATTTCAATAACTAGTTAAGCAAAAGAGTTTAGTTGTTAAAATACATTGAAAAGCTTACAAATTCTGCAAAGAGGTATTCTTCTTCTCAAAGCTCCAACAATCCAAAATCAAGAATAATAAAACCTAGAACTAGGACTAACTATATAAGATGTCTTCCTAAAATATATCTAAAAACATAACCCAAAAGGGCCCGACAATAGCTCGTAAGAAAATCGGACAAATCGCACACACGGGCGAAAACTCGGGGTGGAACACCCAAAACTCGGTCGAGTTTCAAAGCCTCATCCCGCGTTTTCACCACAGAGAGAAAAAACACGAAGCGCGGTTTGTGCACATGAGACGCAACCGCGTCATGTGAGTCCTCTGCCCGCGTCTCACGTTCTGAGCATGGTTTCCTCTCGTTCTTGGCTCGGTTCGTCCCTTGCGCATGTTTCATGGCTTGATCTCTCTTTCCACCATCTCCAATGCTTAGGCTTGCACCTCCTCTACACTCGTTGTCTTCACATCTACAATCAAAAACCACAACAAGGTGTAGATATCTGAATCTTCCTAACAAACTACAAAACTAGTAAAACTAACTAAAACTAAACCAAAAACCATGAAAATCATAACTAAACATGCTCTAAAACACTACCTAACATGTGTCTATCAGTCGGATACCGTGGTCGGGTCACTCTAACTCAGACCGCGGGGTGAGGGAAAGTTGTTTTGGGAGTCACTTGCGGACATCTCCGAGGGGCCAGACGATGGGTCAAAGGCATAGAAGTCGTCCCAGTTCGTTGTGCGGTTAACGCGATCAACGCCTGAAGGGCAAGTATCGCTGGACATACAAGGGCCCGAGACCAGGGTACGGAAGCAAAGAGGCTCCTGGAAAGAAAGATAATATGTATGGGAAAGGGATAAGCAAGGAGCGCGATGCGTGTGTAACATGAGTATAGATCTTATAAACAACTAAGTGTTAAGAGCAGGTAAACATAGAGCGCGGTAGTCCAAACCGCGGACAGACGGCAAGCTTCGATAAGAGGAGGATTTCCGCCAATACGGAGGCCCGGAAACGCGCGCTGTGTCAAAGGAACATTCCGCCGCCCTAGCGCGTGTCTCTAGGAGCCATACAGGCATCGATGTGACGCTGAGGGGACGGGACAGCGAGGTGAGTACGTCATCCCATTTCCTGCGCAAACCCTTCACCTTCCACGACGTTTCATCTCCTCACGACTTTTCGCCTCCCCACGGCGCTTTGTCTTCTCGGCGGAATCTTCCCGTCCTCCCTGGGCAGCCAGACGTAGCGTCGCCGCTAGCGGACGGCCGTTGCCGAGACGGCGCACCACCAACACTGGGTCCACATTATTTCTAGGGCAGGGGCGTTTGACCGCCCTCCACCGCCCAAAGCCACAAGAAATCAAAGAGCCCCCCCCTGGAGAATCGGTTTTCCAAGGAGGAACCACGTCGGAAGCCACCGGCTGCCAGCGGCGCCACCACCGCTGGGCCTAGGGCTCCCGCAGAACCCAGAAAAAGCGAAAGGAAAGAAAAGGGAAGGAAAGAAGAAGGAGAAAAGAAGCGTACCGGTTGCGGATGAGGGTGGAGGACAACGCCGAGTACGGCGACTTTAGTTGCAAACGAGCGGTTACCGGCGAAGGAGGCACAGCGACGAAGAGAGCGGAATGGCGGTTTTCGAAGTTGGAAATGGCGGAATGAGGAAGGAAGAAGAGCGGTTTTCCCCTTTTAAAACGCACGCCTTCCGGGCTGCTGACTAATGGGCCTCTTCTTGCGGCCGGCCCGTTATGCTACCCGGCCCATCGGCACCTTTCGCCGCACTCACGCCCCATGGCCCTCGTTTGGTAGCCTGTCCACCTTCGCGTTCGGTGCACCGCGTCTTCGGTTCAAAGTACTTTTTTCTTGGACCCGTCCTCGAAAGGACATCAGGTCCATGGGGTTGTGTTGATACCAGGAACCGTCAACGCGGTTATAATAGCCCCTCCAAGACAAAATTCTACCAAGTATAAAGCCCCTCAAGGGCGTCGCCCCCGCACCTGCCATCATCGCGTACATGATACAGGTCCCTCCAAAGCATTGATCCCCTCCAAAGCAAAATCCACCAAGTATGGAAGTCTCTCAAAGACGTTTCCATCGCGCTATAAGTAATCGCGGTGACGGCAACTCCCCACCCATGCAAGTGGATGGGCGGCAACGTCCCATCCAAGCAAGTGGGCGGGCGGCAATGTCCCATCCTGGCCAGCCAGTGGTCAACTCCGCGGCCACCGCCCCTACGTGCAACCGGAGAGCGACATGTACTTGGGCGGCATTCGTCCCACATTGACATCTCACTCGATCTCAACCCAGACCTCGGCTATAAATAGCGAGCTTTGTGCACCAAGAAGGGGATCCGAAACCTCGTGAAACACACAATGAATCTCGAGCTAAGATCCTTGTTGTAATCCAATACACTCAACGCGATAGAGAGTCTTATCCACACTTATAATCTCGCACTCGACCCAAAACACTTCTCATACTGCCATCCTCGCGTTAATGCTTAGCAATAAAACACTTTTTCCATCTCCTAGCTTTTGACTCGGTTGAAATCAAGCTTTGCCTACTCTCATCGCTTTATAATCACTCGGTGTTTTTGGACTTCAACACTATACTTGATCCAATATTTCCCCCAACAAACTCCGGGTTATAATTCATTAGTAAAAACACATATTAATATGTGTATATGTACGTACATAAACAAAGTTTAATGTTTTGATTGTTTGACATAAAATTTCTCAGTAATCTTTATAAACATGAATTGTCCAAGAGCCTCTTAATTAAGGTTTAAAATTTTGTTCAAATTTAGTTTATAATAAAAACTCCTTAATTTCATGGCTATTCATTACCGGAAAATATAATATTAAGGTTTAAAATATTTTTAGTTTGAAATAAAATTTTCCAAATCTTATATATAGATAGATGTTAAATATTTATTAACTTCATTGTTATATAGATAGATAGGTAGATGTTAAAATACTTATTAGTTATATGGCTATACATTATCCAAAAACATAATGTTAAGGTTTAAGCTTTTGATTTGATTTTTGTATTGAAAAAAGATTTCTCAAACCTTATTAATAGATAGATGTTTATTGATAGTATTTGTATTTGTTTATTGATAATAAATAGATAGATAGATATATTTATATTTTCTTTTCAAAATTCTTAAATGGAGAAATGAAATCATAAATGACTCAAGTTTTTCAATTTTATATACATTAAAGATTTAATTTGATTGTTTGTTTGTTGTTTTTTCGGTCCAAGTGGATTATTTTTTAGCAATAGATGATAAGATTGGATTGCATGCCTTGCTTCAATCAGATGATAAGATTGGATTGCATGTCATGCTCCAATTGGATAGTTCAGCTAGAAACTGATGATGAGATACAGACAACACTTGTGGATCCCATGCCATGCTTCAATCTTAATTGGTTTTGGCCTTCTTGTTTAGCTCGCTCTATTTTTGGTTGGTGTGTTTGATTTTCTTGTGTGAGCAGAAATGAAAGTTCACAATGAAATGGATGTACGTTTTACACGCACATTGTTCTCATGTTCATAGCTTGGATTTATATTGAGAGATTCGCTATGGTCCCAAAGCGAAGGTGAAACTTTGAACATATGAACACCGAGTCCGTGAGTATATGAAAGGTGTTGGTGATTTTAGTGTTATCACCTACTGTTACCCAGGGGTAACAGTGCCATTTGGTATGGTCAGGATTCATACGACACTATGAAGGACTCACTTCGCTAAATCACGGGTTTGGGGGTGCGGAGTGCACACTCGTGTAAGCTTAGTTGAGATCTAGAGGGAGATATTAAGGAATTGTGATGTTACCTATAGGGTAACAGGATGTTACTATAGGGTAACAGTGGAATAGTGTCTCTAAGACAAGAGTTAGACATGATGTTCAAGTTGATTCATAAGTGTTGTTACTTGGTATGGAACGACGACTTTGATGTCTAAGATGATTAACAAGTGTTGTTACCTGGGAGGTAACAGTGACTTTATTGTCTTAGAAGGAACAAAGATGTGTCTAACAGATTGTTCTATCTGATGGAACAATGACTGTTTCCTATGCGAGTCAGATGGTGTAACTGTCATGTAACTGACGTGAAACCACTTTGTAACTTCCTTAATATGTTGTTAATTATTGGTGACGTGGAGATTACTTTGTCTTCCACGTGTGGCTGTTGGTAACCACCGATAACCATATGTAACTGCCAGTAACGGCTAGTAACTGCCATTAACCGTTCCCTGTAACTGCTCCCTTGCTTCTATATAAAGGTTGAAGGGACGATAGTGTTGGGGTTAGTAGAACGTTTGGTTCTGGTTGGTTCTTGAGATCATTGGGAGAACGATTTCTCCATGATTGAACTTCACTGAAGAGTCTAAGTCCATTTTACATGAACTCTAAGGTTCGATCCATTACAAGAGCCTTGTATGGATTGGAGGGTTTGTCTTATCTCACTTCAAATTTCGTGGATTCCCTAAGGCTCGAAAGGGGCGAAATATTGATTTCGGAAAGTGACTACACGATTCAAACCTATATCGGTCCAAGTACATATGATTGATCTACTGAAGAAAGTTCGTCTTCAACAACTTCCACGAAGAGGCGTTCTACAACAACAACAGAGCACTGTTCCCTGGTTCGACAAAGTTGCTATTACAGGGGGAACAACGCCAGGCACCAGCAGATTGAAGATCTTCGGTGGGAACAGTTGTTGTAGAGAGCCCAACACCTACAAACGGAATCAAGATTCCAACATTCGAAATTAATATTTTGAGATCAATCATATGGTACCAGTTTCCGAGAAGACAACCAGTTTGAAGTTGGAGGACTCAATGGAAGTTTGGTCGTCCTAAAAAGAACCAAGATCCGATGGAATTTGATCCATGTTTTCTCATTTTGATTTTGAGAAAGACTAACTTTTGGTCTTGATATTATTCTAAAGAATGATATATAATGGTTGATTATAAGCCATGCGTGATCTTTTGGTCATGATATAAGAATTCACATGTATGGAAGTGTTTTGTACACAAGACCATGTTTTCTTGCTACCTCGTAATGAGAAATGATATGTGTGATACCTAAGGGTGTTTCAATCATATAAAAGAGATTAATGTATGATTATGTAAGGCCAAATGATTTTTTGGATCACATCGAATTTCGGATGACTGTTTCCCAAGAAGGGATCAGTGAACGTTTTTCCTTAAAAGGGAATGTGTTTGTTTTGTTCTTTAAAACATAACGAATTCCTTCTATGGATATGTTAATCACTGGATAGTGATAAGACATGATTAATTTGCATTGGAATGTTGTATGACTCAATATAAGTTATAGGGTAACAATGACAGTGACTCACATATTGTTTCCTCGAAGGGAACTAATAGTTTATCGAAGATAGACTAGAAGTGAGATATATTCCTCGAAAGAGGGAGGTTTCCCAAATGAGTCTACTATACCTTGTGTGTAGATTACTCATGTATAAATTCAGATTACTCTCTTGAGTCTACTGGTTAAGGCCCTACTGTGTTACACAGATTGGCTATTCGACTCTACTGTTTCCATACAGATTAGTCGGTTTCATTTCATTTTTCTAATGTATTATGATTTAATGTTATAATTATATTTGAATGCAGGTTAATGAGGAAGGAGTTAAACAATATTGCAGGATTTTCACTCATGTCAACGTTATGGTTGGTTGGAGAGGTTGAACGTGACTGTTCCCCTCCTGAAATCCAATGTCCATTGGAAAGGATTGAAATGTCCTTGAGCTATGGTGAATGACACATTACATGCGTGGTGTAAGTGAGAACTTATGAAAAGTACTCCTTGAGGACAATGTTCCCATTAAGCACTCTCCTTGAGAGTAGTATTGTTCCCTGGAATTACACTTGCTATGTGAAGGAAACAGTTGTGTCTCTTGCAATGTATATACATAGGGTTCCTGCATGAATTTTGGGATTAAGATAAAAAGGGAGGAAAGAGGAGTTTTATCTTTATCCCAGTCTCATTACATTGAGAATGGGTTGAGGTTGAGGGATCAATGTCCCTAGATAGGACTGGAAACGTGTCCTTGGGAACGATGTCATTTGACAACATGAATACTTGTTTCTTGTTTAGAAATGTGTCCCTCAACATTCCCAATTGAGAATGTCATTATTTTCTTGGATATTAAGAAAATGTTGAATGCAAGTTGGATCGGTTAGAGAACTATTACTCTAAAGGTGGATGGATATCTCTACTTGGGATCAGTTCCAAATCCTAGATTATGGAAAAAGGATCTAGCATTCTGGTTTGACAATAGGAACGAGGCTGGTAGTGTTATCCTGGGTTAAGGTAACAACTCAAGAAGCAAATCTACCATGTTTCGTGAAGGCTAAAACTGATTTCAACTATGTGTGCATAGTAACTCTGACCAGAGGGTAACGATCATGCATGTGGTACCAGTGCACATCTTTGATGTGAGATATAACATGATTCGTGGATTCAGTACACATAGTGTGATTTTAGCTATATCCATTCAGTGGAAAACAAGGTTGGATAATCACTTGACGAAGTGGTTAGACCTAGGGGGATGAGAATGAAAGACCCGCATAGATTTCTAGCGGTGGGACACCCAATTCTTACCTAATGAAAATTATGACAAAATTCAATGTGGAAAGCCCATTCCTAGAAACTATGAGCACAACCGTAATAGTCCCCAATGTGTGCTCTGTTCCTACAAGTTGGAGGTTGAAGGCGTAGTCTTCTTAATAGTTCCTTTGAAAAAGTGCAATGTAGGTGCATGATGAAAGGATATACCCTATTCCTTTGAAAAGTGCAATGTCGGTGCATGATGAAAGGATCTACCTATATGAATGTGAAGTTTTGCCGCTTCATGAAGCTTCGGGTTGGGCTTCGTATACATTCATGAATAGATATGGACTCAGGGCAATAATAGAGTCAAGTTATAACTTTGGAGATGTAACGAGACTTGTGTGTGTGTTATCTTCATTCATCCAGAGAGGTTGATTGGTTCAATCCTTAGGACACCATGATTCCCGGATGCTTGAAATGTGTAACTACACTAAAGTGGAAATTCAATCGTCACGATATTTTCGCTAATGCACGAGTTTGGGACAAAGGCTGATTATTTTATGAATCAAGGATTACACTCAAATGGGGGAGGATTGTTGGTGATTTTAGTGTTATCACCTACTGTTACCCAGGGGTAACAGTGCCATTTGGTGTGGTCAGGATTCATACGACACTATGAAGGACTCACTTCGCTAAATCACGGGTTTGGGGGTGCGGAGTGCACACTCGTGTAAGCTTAGTTGAGATCTAGAGGGAGATATTAAGGAATTGTGATGTTACCTATAGGGTAACAGGATGTTACTATAGGGTAACAGTGGAACAGTGTCTCTAAGACAAGAGTTAGACATGATGTTCAAGTTGATTCATAAGTGTTGTTACCTGGTATGGAACGACGACTTTGATGTCTAAGATGATTAACAAGTGTTGTTACCTGGGAGGTAACAGTGACTTTATTGTCTTAGAAGGAACAAAGATGTGTCTAACAGATTGTTCTATCTGATGGAACAATGACTGTTTCCTATGCGAGTCAGATGGTGTAACTGTCATGTAACTGACGTGAAACCACTTTGTAACTTCCTTAATATGTTGTTAATTATTGGTGACGTGGAGATTACTTTGTCTTCCACGTGTGGCTGTTGGTAACCACCGATAACTATATGTAACTGCCAGTAACGGCTAGTAACTGCCATTAACCGTTCCCTGTAACTGCTCCCTTGCTTCTATATAAAGGTTGAAGGGACGATAGTGTTGGGGTTAGTAGAACGTTTGGTTCTGGTTGGTTCTTGAGATCATTGGGAGAACGATTTCTCCATGATTGAACTTCACTGAAGAGTCTAAGTCCATTTTACATGAACTCTAAGGTTCGATCCATTACAAGAGCCTTGTATGGATTGGAGGGTTTGTCTTATCTCACTTCAAATTTCGTGGATTCCCTAAGGCTCGAAAGGGGCGAAATATTGATTTCGGAAAGTGACTACACGATTCAAACCTATATCGGTCCAGGTACATATGATTGATCTACTGAAGAAAGTTCGTCTTCAACAACTTCCACGAAGAGGCGTTCTACAACAACAACAGAGCACTGTTCCCTGGTTCGACAAAGTTGCTATTATAGGGGGAACAACGCCAGGCACCAGCAGATTGAAGATCTTCGGTGGGAACAGTTGTTGTAGAGAGCCCAACACCTACAAACGGAATCAAGATTCCAACAAAAGGGGGGACGTATTTTGAACAAATATAGCCCGATACATCGACCTAGCTAGCAGAAATGAAAGTTCACAATGTTAGAAAATTGATCCAAATTGAGGCCAGATCCAATCATACCAGAACATTAAGAATATTAAATTACATACCTGAATCTATAGTAGCGATCAAACTTCACTACCAATAATCGGGCCTATTGTAACAGAAAAATTGTAATGGTTTATGGTGGCGTTACAATAGACAATCTATGGTAATGGTTTTATTTAAAGGGTAACAGTTTGAAATGAAAATAACAAAGGTAATGGTTTTTGGTAACATTTGTAGACTATTGTAACATACGGAAATAACAAAGGTAACGGTTTTTGACATAAAAATAAATGCAAAATGTAAAGTAACGGATGACAATACAAGTGTAACACATCTTGTAATATGTCCAAATTTTTGCCGAGCGTGCGAGACCTAAAACATTACCTCCAATTTTATTTGGATCAAAAATCAAAATTGCCTCCAATTTTATTGTTAGGGCATTTTCTTATCTTTCTCCTGATCCCCTGGCCTTCGTTCTCTCTCGACCCTCCTCCCTTTAACGGCCTCTCGACCCTCCCCAGCCCAGATCTGCGGACTTCCAGTCCACGCTCGCCGGCGATTCCCACCGGTAACCCAGCGCCGCCGACGTCCCCACTCGCCCTCTCTCTCTCTCTCTCTCTCTCTCTCTCTCTCTCTCTCTCTCTCTCTCTCTCTCTCTCTCTCTCTCTCTCTCTCTCTCTCTCTCTCTCTCTCTCTCTCTCTCTCTCTCGCTCGACTTCACCGTCCCCTCGCACCCGCCGGCTACACTCGACTTCACCGACCCCTCGACTCACCGCCTGACACCCCCATGACCCGACCCCAGGCCTGACGATACCCCCATGACGCCCAGGCCTGACTCACCCTTCGGACCTCCACTCCTTTCTCCCTCTGCCCTAGGCCACCGGCTCCTCGATCCGCCTCGCCCTCGACCTCGCCGGCTCCCCGTCCGCCTCGTCTTCGCCGGCTTCCCGATCTGCCTCGTCTTCGCCGGCTCCTCGATCCTCCTCGTCTTCGCCAGCTCTCTATCGGTAGGTCCTCTTCCGCTTGTACTTGGACTTGTGTTGTGTGTTTCCTTTCTTCGATTAGTTCTCGAAGCCGCTAAATTAGGATTTCGTTTCCTTCAGTTAACGATTCCGAATCCCTGATTTTTTGCCGGAATTTTGAATTGTAATGTGCCTGCATAGGAATTGTAGGTATCACAAATCTTCCTTAAACTCGCAAATAGGACGTGATTTTCGTACATTCGTGCCTTAGTTGAGCATCTGAACTGAAATTATGCTAAAATTAGGTTGTGAAACTGCTTATGCTATATTAGGTTGAAATTAGGTTGCAAAATTGCTTCATCTACTGCTTTTTCTATTGTTTAAATGCCATGTTCGAATTTTGCTCCTGGAGATCTGAAGATTGTCTTCTTGTACAGCTCTGAAGAGTTAGCCTTTAGCTTTAATGGTGGGAAAGATTCAACTGTAAGCACTGATGTGATGAGTATCATCTGAGATTCCATTCTTTTCTGGCTCTATTTAGTTTTGACTTTTGACAAGGTTGCTCCTCCAGGTTTTGTTGCACCTGCTCAGGGTTGCCTATTATTTGCATGAGAAGGAGAAAAAAGAGTGCAATGGGAATCTCGCGAACAGTGGATGCACATTTTTGATAAGAACTATATACTTTGAGAGCCCCTTTACTTTTCCTGAAATCAATTCATTCACCCATGAAACAGCTACCACGTAAGAATGAACTCTATGACGCATTGAATGTTTCCTTGCATTAGCGTAGTTTCCCTTACTTTTGTAAGGCGAAATACTATTCTGATGGTTAAGATTTTGGTTTAGTATAATGGGAACAGTTCCTAATTTATCACATTTTTTGACTGAGCAGCTATAATTTGCAACTGGACATCATGATTCATTAGTCAAGATTTCAAGTCTGGTCTAGAGGCTTTGTTGAAGAGTAATCCTATAAAAGCTATTTTTCTTGGTGTCAGAATTGGAGATCCCACTCCTGTATGAAAAGCTCTAAACTTCAAATGTGAATTTCATTTTTTTATATGTTATTTCAAATGTGAATGTCATTTTTCTTCAAATCTATTACCAAGTGTTCTCTTAGTCAACCATATACCTTGTATGCTGATGCTGCAGGTAGGTCAAAAACAGTTCTCACCTAGTTCTCCTGGATGGCCTCCTTTCATGAGAGTGAATCCCATCCTGGACTGGTCATACAGGTGCTTTAAATGTTTTCCATTACTAAAAATAACAACGTAAACAGTTGCATTTTTAGAATGGTGAAGTGTGCAGTTGTGGTTTTCCATTGAACGTTTTCCATTAAATGTTTTCCATTACTGAAAATAACGACGTAAACAGGTGCTTTAATTGTTTTCCAATCTGACCCCCATTTCTCGTGTCTGTTGTCTGTTGTCAGTTTTGCGGTTTTGCGGTTTTGCATAATAAGGGGAGATAGTAACAAAACAGTTGCATTTTTAGAATGGCGAAGTGTGCAGTTGTGTGCTTATCTTGATTTGCAAAAACCCAAGATTAGCTCTTTAAATAATTTTCAGAATATGTGACAAATGCTTACTTTGAGTTGATGAATTTTGCTATGAATAGGTATGTAAAGACAATACCAGTTGCAGCCCAGATGCTTCATGTGAGAAGAAGTCAAAAACTTGAAATGGTCAAGGAGTTGAAATTTGAGGGTGCAAGGCTGAGGTTTGAGACTGAAATCGGTAAATCGGCCTCACTTTCTGAGGAGGAAACATGGCAGGAAATGCGGCTCAAGGCGTAAGATGTCGTGTTGGCCTATTTTATGTACTTGCATTTATTAACTCTAACTTAAAAAATGCATCTTGGTCTTCTTGATTGTGTTTTTGTTCTTTATTGTTCACATTTAGATTATAGCTTTGGTTGTGATTTTTTTAACTTCATGCAATGTTAGTTGTTAATTGACCAGTGACAACATAATGGATAGCTTAACTTCCTACATTGTTAATTGTTAATTGACCAGTGACAACATAAAAAAACTTGTATTGTAATATTACTTCAGTGTTAGTTGTAAGATTTTCTTGTTACTTTTTTCAGGTATGACGGTCTGCACCATGGATCAAGCTACATAGAACACCTCAACTTCCTGCATGCCATCAGAACATGAGGCGCACAAGCTCCACAAGTTGACTTGGCAAATAGCTTGGTTTCAGTTGCAATGGGTGGCGCTGCTCAATATGCAATCGAACGAGGTCGATTTGTCAAACTAGATGAGGTACTCTAAGGATATTTGACTTAAATTCAAGTGCATGAATTGATAGCTGCTTTTTTCCTTCTTTAGCTGGTTGTGTTGGCAGGTGAAAATAGAGCATATGAAATGTGCTCTGTTTTAGATCAAATTTCCTATAAAACCTAAAACAACTTATATTTTAGATCAAAATTTACACCTTAAAAATACAAGTGTTTATGATTGGAATAAATGTGATACAAAATCATTCGAATTAGATCTAGGTGTTTTTTATTTAATGTTGTATTATGAATGAAAACTCCACTGTTATGCTTTTGAAATCTAAAAACTACCAAAACTTGTTCTGACTTTTGATATATTATCTGATGCCCTTTTCAAAACAGAGTATCTTCTGACTAAATCTTGGAAGCAATATAGTTGATTAATCCAGTCTTATGGATCTTGATCTAATATGTGTCACTGAGTTGACCTTTATTTGTTAATGTGATTGCTGATTTGGTACGTGGTGCATGTGAATTGGTATAGTGCATGCTGATTTTGGTCATCTATGTGCTTGCGAATTGGTACTTAGAATATTTTCTTGAATAAATCTAAATTACTGAAGGTTTTGTGTGTCGTTTCATCCTTGTCTTTACATATTTATCCTCTTTCGAACTATATGAATTTGGATAAATCTAAATTACTGAAGGTTTTGTGTGTCGTTACATATTTCTTGAATAAATCTAAATTACTGAAGGTTTTGTGTGTCGTTTCATCCTTGTCTTTACATATTTTATCCTCTTTGGAACTATATGAATTTGGAATTCGCAATACTTGTTGGCAATGGTCCCCTTTAAAATTATGTGTATATAATTATTCTGAAAGTTGTAGCTTATCTATTGTGAAGTTGGCTTTACATGCTCAGACTGCTTTACTTATGTGCTGAAGATGATGTAGTATCTCATGACAAGAGTAATTTTAATTAAGTACCTCTTCAAACTTACGGATTCGAAGGTGAGCTTGAATAATTTGGAACTCAATGTGGCTTATGGCAGGACGATGGTGATGCACAAGAAGATGATACAGAAGGCTGATTTGGTGATGATGGCTGAACTTTTTGGTGGCTGAGTAATGACATGCTAGCTAGCTTTTGTAGGAAGACTTATGGATATGATGATAAACTTAACCTGCACTAGAAGATGCAAGCTAGCTAGCTAGGCTAGTAAACTCTTGTATATACTTTCTAAAAATATTAATATGCAAGCTTCTTTTGTATAAATCATGTTGAACATATTTCTTACAGGTTCTCATTAATAATACAATTAATCAATAAAATATATTTCAATTTCAAAAACGTGATATATGTACAAAGGTAACACTTATAAAGTTTAAAGTTACGCTTGTGTATCTAGTGAACAAGGTAATGTTTGTATGTGCAAACGTAATGGTTTTATCAATTGTAATGGATTTTTAACCTACAGTAACGGTTGAATAACGGGAATATAAAACCATTACCATAGATAAAACATCTGTTACCCTAGATCTATGGTAACGGCAGCGGATGTAACGGCATAAAATTTCCAAAAAAGTGTTACCATAGACCTGTTGTAACACATTTTTGGCTTATGGTAATAGTTATACTCCGTTACAATAGGCCCGATTATTGGTAGTGCTTGTTGCGGAATCACAATTTAAAGTCAATGATCGCCACATGTATGCTGGTCTTCCTAAACCTAACCTCTCAATCTCGCTTTTAGGATCTTTTCTCAATGCTTTTTGGTAACACACCAATTACAACAATTAAGTCAAGTATAAATAGGAAAACTAGAGTTACGAGATATAATTTATTTAAGAGAAAAGATCTTCTCGTCGTCACACACCAAATCTTCGCGGAACACGGCCCAAGACGCGGCCAGGCCCCAAGACACGGCCGCCTCCCGGGCGCCCCAGCCCGCGCTTCGGGTGCTGCCCCTTGGCAGCCAAACCGCGGCCTAGGCCGGCAAAGCGCGCCCGCACTATGGGCATCCCTGCCCGCGTTTTGCCGCCTGCGCCGAACCGCGCGCGTCTTGGCCTGGCCAAAGCGCGCCCGCGCTTTGGCCCTTTCCGCCCGAGCATTCGTACCACGACCCGATTCGCCTTCTTCGACTTCTCTTCCTCATCTTCTGTCCTTAGCTCGTCCCGTGTTCTTCCGCCCAACCGAACCAGGCTCCATACTCAACAAGAAGTACGAACCGAGTCCAAATATGAAAAAAAGCGAGAGTGAGTCGATCGTCGGCAGGCCACCATTGTCGCTAAAAGTTGCTTGGAGTTGATAACAATAATAAAATGTATCATAATTCTTTCTATATTTGATTTTAGATATTAAAATAGGATCAACTATATTTTTTTTGAGACCGATCAACTCTATTTTTATTACCAAATTATCAC